>RJWH01008430.1:0-30390 GCA_004363575.1 Solenodon paradoxus
CTCCTCCTCTTTCTCTTCATTGTGGTGCGTAGACTCCTCAGCTAATCTTGACAGAGAGTGAACCAGCATTCATTCGTCTTTTCAAAGACTCTGCCTGTTATGTGACTTTCTGAAGGACTAGGAGCAGTTTCTACTGGGCTCGATGTTCCCCTGTAAAAACTGCCCTCAGCTGCCCGAGTTTCTTGCCATCAAGCATCATGAGGTCCTGCCACACGCGCCCCATCAGACCTGTGGCACCTGCCCCCTCTCTTCCTCCCCTGAGGGCTGCTGCCGCTCTCTGACCTTTCTACCAGGCTCGGGGCTGCGTCTACTGGGGCCTCCCGGACGGTTGTGGGCTGGCTGCTCTCCCCGGTCCCTCAAGAAAGGAGCCACGCCACCTCTGACCTGACAGTGTGCCACCCGGGTGGTGTCCCCCGGCCTCCATTGGGCCAGCCGCGCATCTGAGCACCGACCCGAGCCGGCCTTCCCCCTCATTGGTGCTTCCCAGCAGCCGTGGGCTCTGACAGGTCTGCACCCGCCTGGCGCAGGGTGGAGGCTCGTGACCTGGTGGGGCCCCTTGTGGGGCTGTGTACTCTGTGGGTTCTATTTGTCTCCTGCTGAGTGTGACAACCACAGGCTTCGGGGCGTGAACGACGCACACTTCATCTTCAGCTCCAGAGCAGACGCCAGCGCGGCCGCCACCCGCCCTGGCTATTGTCAGGAGTGGGCAGGCCTGTGCCCGCGGAGGCCCAGGAGCCACGTTCCTGCGTTCCAGCTTCTCAACAGGCCTTTCTGCCTTGCTTGGCCCTGGTCCTTCCGCCCTCAGAGCCACCCCAGTCACACGCTGTCTCTGTCCCGTGTCCCGTGTTCTCTGATGGTGTCACTTAGAAGGACAATCTTGCCCACTCTGGGCCTTCCGCATAATCCTGGACCCTCCATCTCTAGTCCTCGACTCCGTGACGTGTGTAGTGACACTCCCAGGTCAGGGCCTGGACGTGGTGCCCGAGGGGTCTTCCTGGGCCCCAGAGTGCCTGCATTTCCGGGGGGCAGTGGGGGACTGACTGGCTGGGGGCCTTGCCGAGGTCTCTGTTGGATGCCCATGGGCCTTGGTGGCACCTGCGGGTCCCCACTTCAGGTGGAGGACACTGAGCCCCATTAACAGGGCCGCTTGCATGTGGCTCCTGGCCAGCCCCACCCGGGAGCCCTCCTGTACCCGTGTCCATGTCGGGGCTGCTGGGCAGGGACTGACGGGGACTGGCCACCTTGGAGAGCAAGCGGCCACCGTGCAGCCGGGCCCATGGCCACTCCCCAGTGGGCGGCTCTCCCTCCGCCTGTTTGGTTTCCTCTGTTTCCTTGCTGACAGCGTGCGGGGATTTAAGGAGGATTAAAGTAAGCCTCGGGACAGATAGATATCCGCAGGGAGGGCGCACCTGCCGCCTCAGAGCCGGAGCACCTGCTGTGCGGACAGGCAGGCAGAACGGACCGAGGGACGTGTTCCACTTGGCCCCGCCGCCGGGGTGCAGCCCTCACATCCGCCAGGAGGGCAACCGCGCCCTGTCCATGCTGGACGACGGCACCCATGGGCCTGCACACGCCCACTTGTGTGTCTGCCTCAGAGAGACGCTGGATCTGCTTTCTTGTGCTGGACGGTGGCCTCGAGGGACACGTCTGCCTGGGACCTGACACCGTGGCCGTGTTCGGAGAAGAGTCCTTACAGTTACGCGATTGGAGCTGCAGAGAAGACCCTGGAAGCCCCCGAACCCAGTGACTGCGTCCTGAGACACAGGAAGGGACGGGCCGGGAGGCTGTGTGAGGATGGAGGTCGAGGCGGGCGGACCGGCCACAAGCTGAGGACACTGGGCCACAGGAGCTGAGCAGCAGGAGCGCAGCTGTGACCCGTGATGCCGGGCTGCGACCGCCAGACGAGAAGCGGCCGGACTCAGCTGCCGTTCTCTGGAGGCCCAGGCTGCTGCTGCTGCAGCCGCCCGGGTGTGGTGTGTCCTTGCCCAGGCCTGGGTCTGCAGGATTTCCTGTGTCAGGGGTCCTGGGGGGACCCCAGGAGGGAGCCCTCCCGCTGGACGTGTGCGACGGGGATGCCTGAGTGCCGCCGGGCAGGTCTCTGTGTCGCCATCTCAGTGGCGAAGACAGCCCGTCAGCGTGAAATCGTCACATCAGGAGCACGTCACGAAATTCAAGAGTATCTGCTGCGCTGTCCTCCCATGGTCTCCCCGTCCGGTGGAGCGTGACGGGGTCGTGGCGCAGGTGACAGTGGGCACATTGAGCATATCCCTTGCTCCGAGGGTCTGGCTGGGGACGGGGCAGCGGTGCAGGCCGGCTCCCAGAACCTCCCCGCCAGCCGGCTCCGCCCTGTGGTTTCTGGTGCTGTCCTGCAGCTGCCCGGCCTCTGGCCCCGAGGGCAGGGGTTTCCCCAGCAAAGCCACTGCCAGCACAGACCCGGGCTCGGCACTATCCTGTCCAGGGATGGCAGCAGGCTGCCCCTCTCTCCTCCTGGTTCCCCGGGGCTCCGGTTCTGCTGGACAGGGCGGCTGGGTGTCATAGCCCGGTCCTGTCTCTTTCGTGATTGACGGACAGCCTCAAGGGCTGGTGACCCAGATGGGAATGACCTCCGCAGGCCCGTCCCCCACCCACTCCTGGGGCAGCAGGAAGGGCCGGCGTGGGGACGCGCAGTGACATGTGCGCACTTGGTCCTGAAGGTCAGGCAGCTTGGCTCTGGACGAAGACGGAAGAACTGCCTCTGCATGCTCGTCCTCCGTGGGCACACCCGAGGGTCAGCGGACACCCCGCGTGGGAGGAATGACGTCTGCATGCGGACCAGCGTGGGCACAGCCACCGGAGACCCACTCCCAGCTGTGCGCCGGGGAGTTTCAGACAGCTGTCCCGTCTCCTGGCCGGCCTCCTGGTGCTGGGTGCCCGCGGGCACAGCGGGGCTTGGCTGCTGAAACTCCCATGTCAGGGTCGGGCAGCTTTTGTGGCTCCTGGCCAACCCAGCCCCAGGCACATGCTGCGCTGTCTCCTGTGGCCACTTCTGGGGGACCAGTGACGCTGCCCAGTGTGTGCACATGTCCAGGGCCCGCGTGTCCACGTGTGCAGAGCTGGCCGGCTGCATGGGGCCGCCTGTCTTCTCGCCGCCCCCGTGCGGACATTGACCGGAGCCGGGCACATGTTCTGCGCGTGACCGCCGTGCAGGCCCCAGGCTCCAGGACAGATATGACCCCGTCTGTCCCCCTGTAGTTCGGGCCCTCAAAGTGGGCGAGCTGGCCTCAGGGGCAGTGGTGTCCCCACAGAGGGCAGGACACTCGACACTTGCCGCTTCTTGGCCTTGATGTGCTTCTGTGTGTCCAGAGGCCTCGTGGCAAAAGGCATGTTTTAGAAACGCATCAGCAAATGAGGGGTGTCTGATTGAAGGTCCACCAGCTCGCGGGAGCAAGGAGGCAGCCCGTGAGTAGGCGCTCCGATCCTTTCTCTCCAGCGGTGCTGCCCAAGGGACCGTGTCACGGCGTCTCCACACTCGTCCCCGAAGCACTGACGCCCTCGGAGCGCGAGCACCCGGAGGCGACCAGCCCCGGCTCTCGCCGTTCAAGCCGGACAGTTTTTCCGAAGTTATCTCCTCCTTCCCCACATTCCCTCAGACACAAAGACGGGATTATACAACGTGTCTTACCCAGTGCTTCTATTTTAAGATAAAAACAGTCCCAGCGAAAGGCTGAAG
The DNA here is from genome assembly GCA_004363575.1 of Solenodon paradoxus. Classification (NCBI taxonomy): domain Eukaryota; kingdom Metazoa; phylum Chordata; class Mammalia; order Eulipotyphla; family Solenodontidae; genus Solenodon; species Solenodon paradoxus. The sequence continues at coordinate 3,710 of RJWH01008430.1, forward strand.
GCTATAAAATTGTGATCAAAAGTCTGGAAAATTGTAGAACTTACACTTTCTGCAGAACAGAGAGGCTTCTCGATGACTTTTTTTCTTCAAGGAGCTGGGCAGCGTGAGGATCAATCTGCACAGACGTGTGAGCCTCTCCCACGTGGGAGAAGAGTAGTTACCTGCTTGAAAGGTTAATGGCTGGTGAACGTCAATTTTCTGCCATCCCCGCTCATAACACAGCTTCCAGACAGAGGGTGTTAGAGTTCCCAGAATTGCAGGGGCCTTTGAACCCATTTGGATGTCCCGGCGCCTTCGAGAAGGGAGGGGCTGCAGCAGCGAGCCTCAGGCGTCCCACCCCCGGGCGGGGGCTCCTCTGAGGAGTTGGAGCGTCTCGGGGTAGATCCAGCACCTCCCGGGGCGGTTTTGCTTTAACTCTGCCCTGGAAGCTGCAGGTGCATCGCATGAGTGTGGACCTGCCCGCCCCAGTGGCCCCGGCCGAGGTCCGTGGTCTGCGATATGGCCCGGACAGGGGCCTTTAAATGCGTGGCATGGTGTTTTCTAAAATCCTCGGGCTTTCCAGTCATACAGCAGTGACCTTTTCCCACAGCCTCTGCAATTAGACCGGGGCTGTCTTCGCTTCTTAGATCTGAATTCCAGCACAGAGGTTCTGGAACTTTCCAGAGTTTCACAGGGACCAGCTGGGAATGGGAATGGGAGGACCTCTGAGTGGCCTCTCCCTTCCCGTCCTGTTCTCTGTTCTGGGGAGGCAGGTCTGGGTCACAGCAGATGCCGGAGCGGTCAGGCTAGACCCACGTCTGCAACTCAGTGTCCAGGGGTGTCTCAGCCTGCGGTGCCCTGGGTGGTGCCCCCGAGCCTGGGGTGTCGCGGCCTGGGGTCCCCTGGGTGGTGCCCCCGAGCCTGGGGTGTCGCGGCCTGGGGTCCCCTGGGTGGTGCCCCCGAGCCTGGGGTGTCATGGCCTGGGGTCCCCTGGGTGGTGCCCCCGAGCCTGGGTGTCGTGGCCTGGGGTCCCCTGGGTGGTGCCCCCGAGCCTGGGTGTCGCTGCACACAAACCAGGTCCTTCTGGTTTCTCAGAGCGGATGGAGCCAGGGCTGCCCGGAGCCTCCGCCCGGCCTCTGGATCGACGCCGCCAGACTCACAGGTGCATTTGGTTCTGAAAAGCAGCATCCTGACAGCCAGCAGTTGCCTCCCTGTCAGTCGTCCCCACCCTCTGTGTGAGGCCAGCACCAAGGGCCTGGGGCCGCCCTTTGGGGACCAGAAGAGGTGCCTCGGGGAAGGGTGGCCTGTCCTTGCCCGCAGGCCGCAGGAGCAGAGCGCGGTGGGTCTCCCCGGCGTGCCAGGTTCACTCTGGAGCAGGTAGGACTCAGGACTGGCCAGACGGGGTCCCTGGAGCGGGGACACAGCCTTGTTCTTGGTGGGAACTTTCACACGACTGTCGGGAATGCTTTTCCTCCCCCCACAAGAGAAGCACCAGAGAGAACCTTCTGCAGCCTGGCCCGGCCCGGCCCTCTTGGCTGGTGCTCTGGTCCTTGGGGACGTGTCCCATTGTTGGGTCTGAAAGGAGGACTCTGGAAGGATGTCTCTCGGTGGCAGCAAGTATCCTGCCCCCACAGGGCCTCTGAGCCTGCAGCTTTGAGGAGCCTCTAATTAACCTCCCTTCCCTCCCAGGGGAGCGGGGGCTGCTCCTAGACAGCAGGCCGCCTTCGCCCTCTGCCCGCCTGCCTGCCTGCCTGCCTGCCCCCTCCGCCAGCCGGAAGCCCCCTCGTTCCTGGCTCTGCACAGGCTGTCTGATCAGAAGGCCTTCGTCTGCGCGGTTAACAGAAATTTTCCGACAGCGTGTCTCCCTGACCGGTGAGGAAACACTGTGCTTCCTCGTCACTTAGACGCCGTGGGCTGGAGCTCTTCTTGGGAAATGGCATTGTCGGGAATGTCTCGTTTATTCCAGAAGGGCCTGGCCACCTCGGGTGACAGGCGCCGGCGGGCGCACCACCTGCGGCTCCGGACACCCGTCTCTGCCTGTCTGAGGCGGCCGAGTGTGACCGTGTCTCTGCGGAGGCCACGCTGCTCCGTTTCCTCCCTAACAGGCGGCCCCGTTGATCTCTCCCGTCTCCCGCAACCCGAGACGGAGCGCCTCCCCGGGACGGTGTTTGATTTTGATGCTGAGCAGGATTAATGGGGTCGGCGTGGGTGAGCCCGGCCGTCTGCGTGGCCCACAGGCACCTGTCACTGACGGAGCGTCCCTGCACTCAGGCCCTGCTCCGCCATCGCATCTGCAAAGGGAGGGCCTTGGGGTTTGCTGTTTAAAACCAGGTCTCGCGCGTCACAGCGAGACGGGGTGACCCGTGTGGGGAGGCACGTGGAGCCCGTCTTTGGCACAGAACGTTCCAGAACGTTCCAGCAGGTGGCAGGTCACAGGCGGCTCCACCTCTGTGCCCCTCTCCTGTTTTTCAGACCCACCCTTTGCCGAAATGCCAGAATGAGCCTCACAAACGCCCTGCCTCCCGCAGGTGCGCCCAGGGGGCCTGGCCTTCTGGTTCCTTCCCTCCTGCACACCTGCCCGGTGGGGCGGGTTCCTCTGCTGCTCAGCTGGCCACACATCCCGTTTCAAACCACACAGTGCTGCTTGTTTTCTTATTTCCCCACCGTCCTTTTATCCCGGTTGGAATGACCCAGGGCATCTGTAACGGCGGCAGAAGGGGCGGCTGAGTTGCTCCGGGGCCCGTCTGCTGAGCTGGCTCCATTTTGAAATGTGGGCAGCCTAGCCGCCAGGGACCGTCAGCCTTGGTTCCGCAGGACTCTTGTCCCTTCGCAGCGAGGCCTTGGCTGCCCCGCTGCCTGGTCCCCAGCGGTGGCCTTCTGGGCCCAGGCCTGGAGCAAGCAGCTGCGCTGGGTCCTCCAGGCTGATGGACCAGTGGGCCATCGCTGTCATGGCCCCAGATGACTGTCAGCGTCTCCCCAGCAGGCTTTCCGACCCCTCCACAGGCATCGTCAGCCCCTCACCCTTTTCCGGCCCTCTCTCAGGCGCCTGTCGCCTTCCTCCCAGACGTCTGGCCCTTGCGGAGATCCCGGCCCCCTCACGTGCTCAGGACCCAGGGAGACACCGGTCTGCACCCTCGGGCGGGAGCGGGCCCCTTGGGTGCACCCCCCTCGCTGCAGGCCAAGGACGGGGCTGGGACCTGACCTGACAGCCCCCAGTGTGTGAGCCTCAGGCCTCAGCCGCTGAGGGATGGCATCTCCTCTGGTTTATGTGACGCAGCCTCGCCTGCCCCGTGAGGGGCCGTGGGAGTCCTCCTGAGGGGGCTGGGAGGTGGAGGCTGCCCAGTGGGGCCAGAGTCCTACTTCCCTGCACAGTGGCGCCCACGCGCTCCCACCTTGTTGCCTTCTGGACATGCTCCTCTTCGTGGACGCGCCGCCGGCCTCCGTGGTCCACAGGGACGAGGGTCCCTATGCGGCTTGAGTCCTTAGAGAAAAGCAGGAGGGGCGCTGCCCCCCATGGTCAGCGGAGAGGGCGGAAGCCTGCTGGCCGGGTGGGCCCGCGGGAGCACGGGCTGCTCAGCGCTGCGCACGGAGCACCGCTGGACCGCGGCTCCCCGACGAGCGTGCGTCCCTCCCAGGGCAGCCCTGCATCCTCGGCCGTCCCGAAGCAGCCCGTCACCCTGCTGCCGGGCGCACCTCGGTGAGACGCTCCTTTTTAAAGCAGCCTCCACCTTTCCTATCCCCCTTCCTGTAAAAATAGAACATTTCGTATTTTTAAATGCCAAAATAATTATTTTTGAAAACCAGACAAATACAAAGAAATCGCTGTAATTTCATCTCCTTTCCCTGAACAAAGCTCCTTTGTGCATTTGGCTTGTCATTGTGTGTGTGTGTTCACGTGTGTGCACTGTGTGTGCATGTGTGGAGGCCTGGTGTGTTATCCCGTGAGCACACGTGCCCACAGGAGCGATGTGCTCAGCCCTGCCCTGTGTGTCGAGTCTGGGCACACCTGTGACACACAGCTCGTCCTTTCTCCACGACGGGGAGGCGCGACCAGCGGCCTGGGTCAGGGACCCGCTCTTTCTGCGCGTCTGCAGGACGTCGCCATCCAGGCGGGGTCGCTGTGTCCCCGCCGAGGCCGTGGGGGTGTTGGGGCCTCGTGTCCCCAGGCTGGGACTCGCCTGGCTGTTTGTGGAGCGTGTTGTCCCGCATGACAGGTGTAGCTGGTCGCATCTCATTTTGCATTTGTTTTGTTAGTAGAGGGGCTGGTGATTAAAAAATCTGTTTGCCCCCCCTTTCCTTATGCAAATGGCGTGTTTGCCATGTCACTTTTCCTCTAGGGCGATGGCGGTGGCCTCGGACAGCTGTCGAGATTCGCTGGGGGAGCCCACATCTGTCTCCCCACCGCACGGCCCGTGTTTCTTCTCGCCCAGACACTGAAATCCCTCCGGAAAGGCCGTGGGTTTTCTCAAGTCGTTTTGATGCATTTGTAGGACTTTGTCCCGATGTGCCTGCCGCGTGCAGGTGGCAGTGCTGGTGCGGCTGGCGGCCTGGGTCCAGGGACCTTGCTGGTTTGACAGAGCCCATCGTCCAGCTGCGCCCTCCCCACCCTGAGGCCCGGACTCGGGACAAGAGCGGGACCAGGGCAGCCACCCCCGGGGCAGCAAGTGCGTTCCAGCGTGTGCTTGCGGACAGACGCCCCGCCGTCCCTGGCACTCAGCGGGAGGGAGCTGGTGACGGTACCGATCACACCTCACACGCACGTCCCTCCCACCTGACGTCTGTGCAGGGAGGCTGCTCGTGGGGACCACTGTTCTGCCTTGTCTTTCCCCCCAGAGCAGCCTCCCTGCGCTCCTGACAGCCACCGCTCTCGACTCCAGGGAGCAAGGCCGGCGAGCTCAGAGATGAAGCCCCTGAGGACAGACATCAGGGCGGCCACCCTGTGTCCTTCAGAGCAGCTCAGACGCAGGTGTGCTTGATGCCGCCGTGTCCATCCCTGGGGAGCCTCCCGGAGGCGCCGCACCCCCGGCCCTGCCCGAGCTCTCCCTGCCAAGCTCACGGTAACGCCTGGAACCGTGTCTGCAGGGAGAGGAAGATAAAGGGAATGAAGCATGATTAACCCTAATGGATCATGTGTGCAGTTTTCAATTTAATGATCTGCAAATCTAGAGTCAGGAATGAACCGATTTCTCACTTCCTCTTCGCTCTGTTCATCCCAGATAAGGGAAGGAAGGGATTACTTTGCAGACGCAGAATCCAAATGTCAATGTTCTGCCTCATTAGAGACCTGGCGCTGCTCCCTGATGGTCCTCATTCTGGTCTCCACCGTGCAGCCGGTCACCTGCTTGGCGGCACCACGGGACTGTGGGGACGATGGCAGAGCTGGTCTGGAGTGGCCACCCTGACTGTCCTCCCTTCTTCCTCCCCGGCCTGCAGGTCCTCCGCTCCCACACCTCCTGCTGGAGGAGAGGCCTCATGCCAGTTCTAGGGGTGCAAGAATGCCCCCCCAGTTCTAGGGGGTAACTGGGATGTTCGAAGGCACATTGGCACCCCCGTCACTGTGAGTGGTGCCTCCTGTCCGGCGACTCCAGTCGGGGCCCCCGCAGAGGCCAGGGTATGCCTGTCGTCAGAGCCGGCCTGCGGACGAGGACGGTGCTGGGGGAGTGGCCCCATGCGCCACTGGGCCTTGGGACGTGTCTGGGGCGTCCGCAGCCGCCCGCACAGGTGACTCCCTGGAACCTTCCGGATAGAGAGGTGGCACCGGGGGCGGCAGCGGGGCCTCTGGTTCAGAAGCCAGGCGCGGCCGTGGCTGCCTGGCTCAAGGAGAGGAATTATGAGCAAACACTTCTGCTCGGCAGCTCTGTGAAAACAAACACATGACAGAGGAGCGCTGTTTAGCAGCCCTGCATATTGGTCTGGTTCGCAAGACACCAAAACCGAAAATAAAACAATGCAGAAGGGTGCGTGCCAGCTCGCGGGCGGCCTGCCTTGCTGGTGGCTGGGTTTTGACTCGTCTGTGGGGAAATTTCAGCGCAGCATCTGTTACTTCTCCGCGGCGCAGACGTCTCTGGGCGCCTTTCTGTGGACTCTGTGTGCCTGACATTTGCCCAGGGTTTAATGCCGCCGAGCGGGCCAGTTGCAGGGGAGGAAGCTTCCAGCAGGCAGGCCAACCCCTGGCGTCCTGAGCTTGTGGGGTCGCCGTCTCCCAACGCCTGACCCCTGGGCTGTGCGCTGGCCTTTCAGTGGACAGGAGCCCTCACATGTCCCGGACTTACTGCCATGGACCCTCGGGGGCCACGGTCTCTCATCTGCTGACCGGGGAAGGGGGTCACATGGACCTCGCCCTGCTTGCACTGAAGGACAGAGTGTGCCACTGACCTTGCAGGTCAGCCTTTGCAGGGACCCTCTGGAAGCTGAGCACAACGGGCCCTCAGCCACACAGACGAGGCCCAGCCCGCTCCCCAGCTTTTCCAGCGAAACTGAGTTCCACGAAATGGAAGGTTCCATAGGATCTGGAAGAATAAGGGGCCCCCTTTAAACGATTCAGTTTGCAAACCCACTTGGAGACAGAGCCCTGGCATGTGTTTTCTCACGATTTTGTTTCTCCCGGAGAGAATGCATTCCTTCGCATGGCGGGGCTGCCTGTCTCTCCCCACCGGGCTGGCCCTGCTCCCTGGCTGAGCCCTGGAAACGGGTTTCCCTGTCTCCCTCCTGAAGTGCAACTGCGCAGCCTGTTTGAACTGAAAACTGCGTTTGTTGGTCTGCATACAGAGCCCTTGTCTCCTCCAGTGTCTGAGATCAGTGGGGGACCTGCCGTGTCCTTGGTCCTGTGTCTGGGGAGGATGCTTGCCCAGCAGGCTTGCTGCCTGGCGGCCGGCCCATCAGAGGGCAATGGCCAGGGCCCCGGGACGCGTGCAGTGGGCAGTGATGCCATCCTCAGAGGCACGACATGCTGGCTGCTGGCGAAGGTGCTGGCCTGGCGCAGGCACAAGTGGACGGGCTGCCACAGAGGGAGCACCGGGCGGTGGCAAGAACATGACCCACTTCGACTGTCATCTGTGTCTGAGGTTCAAGGGCGCCTGCGTCTCCAGGCAGTAATCAAGCCCCTGTGTGCCAGGCGAAGGCCCTGCAGGTAACTGGGGCTTAAAGGGAAGTGGCTTGAGAGATCCTCTTAGGGAAGGACAATGGCGTTGAAAGAACAAGGAACCATTCTTTCTCTCCAGCGATAAGAATTCTGAAGCAGGCTCCTTTAGAAGGCGGCAGGGGTTTCTGCTCGGGGCTGAGGGGGAAACTCGCAGACGCTGGGCGCTGCTTGGGTGTGGGGCCGGAGCAGGCACAGGCAGCTGCAGCCCCTGGGGCCTTCCCCGTCTCGGCAGAGGCCACGGCAGCCTGCCTTGCCTGTGTGTCTGCTCCCCGGGCAGGACTCCGAGGCTCTCTGGCCCTGACAGGCCTCCCACTCCTGAGGGCAGGCTGTGTAAGTGACTCCTGGCTGCTCCTGCGGTGTCCCCGGGGTGCTAGCGGGTTCCTGGGGGCCAGAGTGGAGCTCCCTGCCTTGCTCTGCACCGGCTGAGTTTCCTCTATGATGCCTTGTGACTCGGGCATCCGGCCCGAATGTCCCGTACCCAGCAGGTCAAGGGTTCGGAGCCAGTGAGCCAGCCCAGTGGAGGTGGGGAGCCAGACCAACACAAGTGGGCCCGTCCATGGTCTGGTCCTCTGATGTCCCCAGGAGGGACTGTCTCCCGACTCCCTCCTGTTCTCCTGACAGAACTGGGGTCGCCTGTCCCAGCATCACCGTGCCCTGGCCTGCCTGTGGTTGGGAAACCAAGAGGGAGGGCAGCACCTGCAAACTGCCCGGGAGGAGAGCACCCCCTGGGGGTGGCCACATGCACGTGTTCTCCCTCCCTGGGAGGCCGGGCCTGTGCTTGAGGCCGGAGGCCATGCGGCCCTGGGCAGCCCGGCCCCACTGTCCACTTGTCCAGTCGATGAGGCGCTGCTCTCACCCGCCAGCGCCCGGGAAGCAGTCACCGCCCCGCAGCAGCACGTGGACCCTGGGTCTCAACGGGGCTGGCACCTCCCAGAACACGGTGACCTCAGCCAGTCCCTCGGGAACACCCTCAGTGCGTGTGGTCAGAAGTGCTTTTGCACGAGTGGATCATGTGACAAATCAGGCTGTTACAGGAGGAGGCTGCACTTGCAAGTCCAGTGGACGCTCACTCCCTGGTCAGAAAGGGGCTTCAGGTCGCCGAGGCGGACGTGGTCACGGGTGTTTTCACGCACGGCTCTCTCTGCGCCCTCGGCCGGCAAAGCCTCCACAGCGGGATCCAGGGCCTGAGCCCGGAGCACTGCCCTCGGACAGGTGCCAGGGGGTCTGCAGGGAGGGCGCGACCTTCCCAGCACCTCCAAGGAGCTGTGGCATTAGGATGCCGGTGCTTTTGCAGCACTGAAGTCCCACCGCGTCTTCAGAGCAGACTCGTGACGTCAGGGACCCCCCGAATCCAGGGCTCTGATGGGAGCAGGTCGCATTGGCTTCGGGTCCCCCGGGATTCATGGCAGCGGCCGGGTGCCCCCTGGGTGTTGTCCTCACAGTGAGGAGAGGAGGGGAGCACCTGGCCAGAGACGGAGGGGATGGTCTGAAGCCCCACTCCTCCAGCTCGTCTTTCCAGGTGGTCCTGCAGCCCCTGGTGGGGAGGAAGCAGGCAGAGCTCAGGGACTGCAGGGCGGGGCAGGGGGATGCGAAGACAGGACTGAGATGCTGGGACAACACCGATTTGAGAGGAGTTGGGCAGGTGGACCAGGTGACAGCGTTGAGGTTGAATACACTGCAGCCCTCAGGAACGGTGGGACAGCAGTGCGTGTCTGTGCACGTGCGTGTGCATGTGAGTGTGTGCGTGTGCACACGAACTGCTGCCTCCCGGAGTGTCCCACCTGCGGCTGACGCTGCAGAGCAGACGCTGCGGCCCCCGCTTGCGGGAGCCCACGATCCAGCCCGCGGCCGCTGGTTCTCAACACTCCCAGCCACGCCTCTCAGGAAATGTGAATTTTAAATCGGCGGTGGATGCCCCCCACAAACAAAAATACGGGTTTTATAGGATCGTGTTTGTCTTCGTGATCCACGCAGTGTGATTGTAACAGTCTTCATCCTATTCTGGTCTCTCGTCAATGTGTTCGCTGCTCCGACTGGCCTGGTGCTTGCAGATCAGAGAGCTGGTTCTGAAGGAGCAAGAACCGGGTGGGCTTCGGGGCCGTTTGGGGAAAGTAGGTTTGGCTAAAGGTTCCCGAGCCGGAAGTTTCAGTGCAAGTCAGGTGGACAGATGGTGGATGGACAGGTAGCAGATGTCCAGGTGGATGATCCATCGGTAGTTTGTGGATCAGAGATACACTAACAGATGGAGGGAGAGTGGTGAGTAGGTGGGGATGGTGTGCAGGAGGATGTGATGGACAGATGGACGAATGGAGAAGTGGACGGTAATGGGTAGAAGGAAGGATGATGGATGGAAGGATGGTGAGAGATGGATGATGGATGGATGGATGGATGATGGATGGATGGATCAATGACTGGCTGGATGATGGACAGAAGGATGGTGAAGAGATGCACTAATGGATGATGGGTGGATGGATGACTGGATGGATGATGGGTGGATGACTGGTAAAGAGATGCATGGATGGATGGAAGGATGTGGATGGTAGACTGCCTAATGGAGAAGTGGATGGATAGATGGATAATGGGTAGGACTGATGGCCGATGTTCCGACGGCTGTGACATCAGTAGTGTGCGGGTACACAGGTTCACTGACACGTTGGGGGGGTAGGTGGGGCAGGTGGAGGGAGGGATGACTTGCGTCTCTTCACGTGGCTGTCGCTGAGCGGGTGTTTCTAGAGCAGGAGGCGTGGTTGTCAGCGTGGACAGAGCGAGGCGGGCGGGTCCGGGAAGCCCCCCGGCCCTCCACTGGGCAGCCTGGTTGCCTGGTCTGTGCTCCCGGGAGGGCGCCTCTCCTGGGGAACCGCGGAGGCGCTGCTGTCGGGTCCACCTGCGGCCTTGCTCCCACGAAGGCCACCCAGAAGGGACTTCGGGGGTCCGTTCTGCACTGACCACATGAGCAGGGCTCCCTGTGCACGTGAGCTGGGCGTTGCCCTCTCCCTCACGTTCCCGTTATTCTGCTGCTCTGCTGTCCCCACAGCAGCGGGCGGACGGCAGGGTGGCCTGTGCCGGCCGTGCCCTGGTGGCTGAAGGACACACGCTGTCCTCCCCGCAGTGTGGACGGCTGGACTCTGGGCCCCAGCCCGCCCCGAGCGAGTGAGCGCCGGGTCGGCCAGCGCGCTTCTCTCCCTCCCCGGCCTCTCAGATTCTGCAGTTCCCCTCCCCGCGTGGCACTTCTGGAAGGTTCTCTCGGCCGTCAGCTCAGTCCTTGGGAGCAGTGCAGGACGGGGCCGTCTGCGGTGGCCGAGACGTCTGGGAGCCGAGTCCTCGGGAAAACAGCACATTCTTCCTGACAGACAGTCTCATTACCCTCTAATCCCACTATCATCACACCCTCTCCTCTTGCCAGAAATTAAAAATAAACTTAAGAGAACACGTACTCAAGAAAATAACTCCGCGTCGAGCTGCAAGCAGTCAGGAATTAATAGCTTCTCAGCGCCCTCCCTTTTCCTGACCCGGAGGCGCGGGCCCCAACCCTCCGTTCATGGTAAACAGCGTTTCCCAAACTCAGACAGAGCCAGAGCCGCTGCCAGGGAGCAGGGCTGGTCCGGGGGCGTCTCGGCCCCGACGCGGGAAGACGGTGCCTCTGGGGTCTGCTAGGCTGAAAAGTGTCCCTGAAGAGGCCCACCCCCGTCCCTGGGACAGTGCAGCGTCATTGGGGATGGGGTCCTCGTGATGTCCCTGCGGTAAGGCCATGCGGGTTCAATGGCCCTAATCCAGCGCCTGTGTCCTCAACAGGAAGGGGGTGGCCCCTGGCGTGGCAGGGACATGACGGTGGACCCAGGGCAGCCGGAAGAGGCAGGAGGACAGATGCTCTGCAGGTCAGCAGAGGGGCCTGTGTGCCCGACCTTGAGCAGACCCCAGGACCGGGAGGGCGCGAGTGTGTGGCCGCAACCCCCGGACACTGGGACCCCGGGAAGGCAGGTAGGACAGCCCAGCCCAGAGACGAGATGAAACCTCAGTCCGAACGGGTTCGGAGCTCCCTGAAGCGAGGTCTTCAGGGGACCCCACGTGCCCTGGGCGTCTGCCTCCAGGGCCTCCCTCCATTGTGAGCAGCTTCACCCCAGAAATACCAGGCAAATTTGACAAATTTCTGCCCCAAGAGCTAACACCCCAGCTCCCATCCCCAGTTCCCTTTCTCTGTCCTGCATCACAGGAGGGTCCTGTCTGCAGTGGGACCGAATTGTCAGGCCCCAGGGCCACTGTGGGCAGGAGTGGGCCGTGGGCGGCAGCAGGCCGTGGGCAGGAGAGGGCCGTGGGCAGCAGCGGGCCGTGGGCAGGAGTGGGCCGTGGGCAGGAGAGGGCCGTGGGCAGGAGAGGGCCGTGGGCAGGAGTGGGCCGTGGGCAGGAGAGGGCCGTGGGCAGGAGCGGGCCGTGGGCAGGAGCGGGCTGTGGGCATCACGTCAAGGCCTTTGTGGTGACCACATGAAGTTTTTATTTATTTATGTTGAAGGAGCTATTCCTCAACCATCTTTCACCTTCCTTGTCATTGATTTATAGCTTTTTGAAATACTTTGTTGAGTGCTAAGAATTCAAAGGAGGTGCTCTCCACATGCTTGCGTTTCTCTTATGATAACAACGAAGAGGATATGGTGGCGAGATTGACGCCCCGATGGTGTGAGCACAGACAGACGCCCGTCCCAGGCAGTCTGGGGGTCACCTTCAAAACTGAGACGCCCAGCCCCTGAGCCAGGGAGTGCAGCTCCTTCATTCTGTCTGTCCAGAGACGTGCCCGCAGACGGCAGGGATTTAGGAAGGAGGTGGGATGGAGACGTGTTAAACTTAAATACCTGCAAAGAGAAGCCTGGGGAACAGAGCCCTTTCCTTTCAAAGGGGTTTTCCGGGATAACTGAAACTTCCCAGCCAGCCGCTTCAGTCCTAGTGTTACGGCTTCAGTACGCATCCCAGCAGACGTGACTCTCCCTGTCTGATCCCTGGCCCCCTCTTTCCCAGTGGGGTGAGGTTTCAGCAGAATGAACAGGTTTGGGGTCGACTCTTATAAAGGGACAAGATTAGAAGTAACTCCAGGGAAATGCGTCTTCATTTAGTGACATACGAACGAGCAGGACTGTGTGTGACTCACAGTCACACAGGTCACACCGAGGGCAGGGCTGGTGATGACCCGAGTTCCTGAGCTTCTCAGGGTGGAAGCCAGTACTGAAAGCCAAAAGTGGGGTGCGGTGGGGGTCTGTCATGTGAAGTGACTTTAAGGGAACCCTAAATGATGAGGGAAGAAGCCAACCCCATGAGGACCCCAGGGGAGCAATTTCTAGGCAACAGTGCCAGCCTGTGCAAAGGCCCTGGGGCAGGCCGGTGGGGCGTACTCCAGGAGGGAAAGCGGTATGGCCGGCTAAGGGAGGTCCAGGAGGAGAGTGGGACAGTCCGAGCCTTTAACCTCAGTCTTCTGCAGTGGTGAGGGCTGAACCCCTCTGTTTGGACACGGCCCTCCCTCCCTCCCAGTCAGGAGCCCTCAGTATGCAAGCCCAGGGGTCTGTGCTGGACAGGCTGGGCTCTGGCCTCCTCTGGGTAGAGAGAGAAGTCCCACTATCCCCAGAACAGGGCCCCAGGCCACAGGGAGCTTTTATCCCCAGAGCAGAACCCCCTGCGCCTGGCCTGGCAGATGACCATTGCCTCCCAGGACCCTCTGTTCTGGTGGAAAAGTGCTGGTGTCCCAGCAGGACCTCCTGGAAGGCAGGCACCCCAGGGAGCCCTCTGGATCCCCAAGTCCTTCACACAAGGACATTCCAAGCTGCAGGAAACAGAAGACCCTGGGCTGCACCACCTCATGGCCAGTGACCCTCCCACCTGCTCACAGCATTCCCGGGGAGGCTGTAGACTTCCTCCCACCTTAACCCGCTATCCTTTCTAGAAGCTCCCACAGTGTACGGACAGCCGCGGCCTTCCCGGCGTGGGCTGTGCCCGGGCCAGTCCACACTTGCGGCCACCTCCCCGGGGCGCTGGAGCCTGCTGCTGTGGGCCCCTTTCCAGGTGAGCCGGGCCCTAGCCGTGCCTGCCGAGAATTGCCCGTAAGTGCTCCCCGGCCACTGGCCTCAGAGCCCGGGGGAGCCAGGCCGGGCCCTGATTCCACGGCTCGGCGTCCACAGCACAACGTGGACACCCTTGAAACACACCGACGGTCCCTGCTGGGAACAGTGCCCTGCCCACCTGCCCAGAGCCAGGACCTGCCCCGCGGTGTGCTGCCTGGTGGGGGCCGCCCTCTCCCGTGAAGCTCGCTGGGCCTGCGGCCTTGGGCGGCGGACCCCAGAGAGTTTGCCACCGTGTTTGTTGTTTCCAGGGATTATTCTCAGGCATTAAACTGTGTCTCTAAAAATAGGTCACATAAAGGTCTTGACTTTTTTCTCATTAGCGTAAGAATTTATTGAATATACTTCATCGTATAAATCACAATATTATTAAAATTACTATTAAGACTTTACACATCAAAACCTCTCCGGCAGCAGGGACACAGACCCTGCGTGCTCCCGGAGAGTCATCTCTGCACTAGCAAGATAAAGGACAATTTAGGACGCTTACAAAAGCAGTGATTTAGAGTACAACGTTAAACTCTGCGAGGCCTCATCCGTGATGCAGCTGCTGCTAAGCCTCTTAATCTTTATCTAGTTCAATTAAAATCCGAATGTTTGGGATTTCATTAACAGCCAGGGGTTTGGAAATTACATGCACTCTTACACGGCAGTCCGCGGCGACGTTCATGTCGGAAGCGTCCCCAGACGTCCTCAGGTAGACCGGCTGCGATCGGAACCGAATGGCTTAAAGGATATTGCAGCGGGTGGAGAAGATTCCTTTAATTCTTCTGTCAGATCCCATCGGCGGAAGCAGGAGCCCTCCCCAGACACAGCACCTTCTTGTCGGGAGAGACGGGTCGGGGCAGCAGCTCCGGACGGCGCCCACGGGCTACCTTCCGTGTGTCCGTGCGTCCGTGCCCCTCGGCCAGCCGGCGGTGGGCCTCAGGAGCTGGGCAGACTCGGGGAGACCGGGGGAGCCCGTGCGTGCGTGCATGCCCCGGCCGTCCACGCCCGCTCTCCACTGGGGTGCAGATGTGTTTGCTGTCTGTAGATTTGTTCTGTGTTTCCCAGACGGCGCCAGCAGCATCTTCTAAAATCAAACCATCCCACAGGTGAGCCAGTGCTGACCTCCGACTAGACTGAATGCGGAGAGGTGCCACTGCTTCCCCTTGACCCTCCAGAGCCTGCTGTCAGGAGCCTGTGCGTCCTGGGGCCTGCGGGCACCTCGCCGGGCGTGGCAAAGGGACTCTCCAGATGGGGCTCAGTGGGGAGCCCGAGATGGAGCTCTGAAGAACCTTCTAGAAGGACGTCACAGGAGGAGATGGGGGGAGCTGCATGAGGAGGACGGGGCCGGAAAGGCAGGACGGTTCTCCCTGGAGCCTCAGGTGCCGCCTGCCCTCACCGCCCTCCTTTCCGCCTCGGACCGGTCTGCCGGGAGGTAAATGTGCACTCCGGATGACCCTGGGACGAGACGGAGTGGACGTGAGTCAGACATGTGCGCCAGCCTCCTGGGACCTGCTTCCGGGCCATTTGATGGGAGGGCCGAGATTCTCCTCCACGGGCAGCGTGCTGTCCCTCCTGCGCCTTCCCACACGCAGGAGCGAGAGTGTCCCCCGGCACTGCCCGAGACCGTCCACTAGAAGCACACAAGGGCTTTGCAGTCTCAGATTTTATCTGAAACATAAATGTGCCCAAAAGCCGTAGGAGGGAAGACAGTTCATTTGACTAATAAAAATTAAAGTTCCTATCCGTCAGAAGCGTACCTTTTACATTTTGCTGAAATGAATAAAAAGGAGCCTGGGGAAAATGCTCTCATGGACTTGACAGTGTTCCTTAATAAATAAAGAGCTCTTTAAAATAAATGAAAGACCAAGAACTCGATAGTGAAGAAACTAGCTAAAGTATGTGAACGGGTAACAGAAAAAGGATTTGAGACAGCTGAGAAGCATTTGAGAAGACACTCACTGGCACCGTCCCACGAGTCTGACCTGCCGCTGTACTGGGCTGGGAGGCCGTGGGGACAGGCAGGCCTCCTGCAGACAGGCGGCTGTGGGAGGTGACAGACACCAGAAACCCTGCCGGTCAGAACCAGCCGGCCCGAGGGAGGCAGCCCAGTTCGCAGTCACCACGTGCGCTGGCCAGTGAGTCCTCATGTGAGCAAAGCAGACTCGCAGGTGACTCCTCGGTCAGGGCCCGTCTGCAGGACCCGAGGAACCGGGGGAAGGTGTGTGCTCTGGGCATCGTTCCAGAAGGCTCGCTCGCTGGGGCGGGTGAGGGGAGCAGGGAGGTGCACTCTTACTGCGGTGGGTGCTTTATGACCCTGAATCACTTTTTAATAAAATCACTAATAGAAGCATTAGCTTGCTCCACGAGAAAGGTAGCTTTTTTCTCTATTAGGTAGAAATGGCCAGAATTCCCATTATACTTTATAAGCAATAAAACACTCACGTGCATTTTGAGCCCCTGCGTCTGTCCTCATGATAGTGCGCTATCTGCAGGGGGCCTGGGAGAGCGGCTGGATGGCGTCCGGGGCGCAGCCGTCCGTCGCTCGGCTGCATCCCGGCATGTGACGCGTGGGGACATCCGCCCCTCCTGCCCCTGTGCATCCCCTCGGTGCTGCTTGAGGGCTGGCCTGTGGAGCGCCCACTCACCGTCGCAGACTCGGGGACCCCGGGACCACCGCCCTCCCTGGGACCCTCTGCTGTGGCCCCAGCCGCTTCCAGAAGTGCGCAGGTGGCAGGTGTGTGCAGTGATGTGACTGCACTGGCCGTCGCCTATGGGGCAGGCGCACCCCAGCTGGACGAGCCCCCATGGGGCCTGGAGCGAGCAGGTGAAGCCCTCCCTCCGTGCTCACTGGGAGGGCCTTTCCCAGGTGCCTGCTCCTGTCGCTGCCATCGCTGGAATCACACGGTGTCCGCAGGCGCCGTCCGCTCTGGGGTCACCTGGGAACAGTGAGTCCGCTATCCGTGGAGATGGCCTGGAGCGTGGCCGGGAGGTGCCTCCTTCTGCGTATCGAGGCTCGACCTGTGTCCCTGAAGGATCCCAGGACCCCAAGATGCTGTCCCCCAGGGAAGCCCCCGCCTCTGCCCGGAGTGAGCGTGAGAGCCGAGCGTGGGCCCAGCCACCAGAGGGCCACCCTCCCCTGGGCTCCCACAGAGCACTTGTCCCTGAGTCACACGCCCAGGTCGCCTCTGCTGGCTGCTCACGGGTCTGTGTCTGCAGGGGTGTGTCTGGCTGGTTTGGGGGCTGTGACTTGCATGCACAGCCCCGTTGGTGGCAGAGAGCACCCTGGTGGCGTCTTTCGGTGCAAAGCACCCTCTTCCTGCAGGCGCTGCGCCCGTCAGAGCGCCAGAGCCTGTGTGTGGGACCAGGCCCGGCCTGGTTCGTTGTACAGATTCTGCTCCTCCCGTGGGACAGCCGGCCTGGCGCTGACCACCTCGCCGGCCTCGAGAGCGGAGAGCTGTTTTCAGAGGCGTCTCGGCAGCACTGACGAAGACAAGACACAGGCTCGAGCAGAGCCCCCACGGCGTCAGAGGTCGCTCTCCTCCCGGAGGCTCAGAGCTGAGCTCCGGGCACCCGGGCATGCGGAGCCCGGCGGGAGCTCCCAGCCGCCTTCACCGGCTCCCGGCCCGATGGGCGGGGCGGGGGCTGCACGACACAGGGCGTGTGGGCGCTGACCGCTCGGGGGGCACAGGCTGGGCGAGGCCCGGAGCAATGGTGTCAGTCTGACCCCTGGGCTGGGACGGCCCTGCACCCCTGGCCCCAGACTGGCCGGCGCCCGCGCCTGGAGACTCATCGTGCTGCCGGGTCCCGCAGCCCAGGCTGAGTGGAGGACGCCCCGGCTGGTCGAGGCTCTGAAGCTCAGCGCCAGTGGCCTGGAAGGGGGCCCGCCTTTCCCGGGAGGCCGAGCCCTGCTCTCCCAGAGCCGGCGAGGAGAGGGCTGTCTCCCTCCACAGGTGCATCCCCCCTGCAGGCCTGGAGGGACATCCGTCTCCACCACGCGCCCTGCTCGCCCCCTGGCCGGCGGACCCTCTGCTGGGCGGCTGGCGGCTGGCCCACGAGACAGTGCAGGCTTCCGGCCGAGGGAAGTCGGAGGTCATGTGTCCCCTTGTTCAGAAATGGAGCAACGAGCCACCGTGCGGTGTTGGCAGCTCCCGGACAGGCGCAGCTGGCGTTTGCCCCCATCCACACTGCGGGATGATGCGGTGCCTTCTCTCGGGCTTTTCCCGGGATGCATGAGATGCGGGTCAAACGCGGCCAAGCACGTCGTAGGTGCTCCCGGGCTCCGTCATTGACAGGCCACTTGTCTAAGTGTTTCTCCAATTCTCGGTGGGCTGTCCTCTCCTGCACCATCATTCTCAGTCTCTCTTGTCCCCTTGCCTTGCTGAGGGCCGTCCATGTCCCTTGGTCCAGGCCTGTGCTCACCTGCATCTCGCCGAGCCTTCGGGAAGGCGGCCGATGCCTCCCACGGCCCGCTGGGCATGGAAGGACCAGCTTCTTTGTAACCAAACGGAGGTGCCAGCCCGTGTGGGTCCCCAGTCCTTCCGCACAGTGCCGGCGGCTGAGCCGGTGAGGGCCGCTGCCTGTCCGCCCAGCTTTCACCACCGGGCCCCCCTCCCTGTCTCTTCTGTGGGAACAGCGCCCAGCAGAGGCGCAGCCCAGCCACCCGCGGGAGGCTGGGGTGACAGCACGGTGTCCTCGAGAACAACAGCAGTGGTGGTGTGAGGGTGGTGATGGGGAAGGGCGAGGGGCGTTCTCGTAAAGCGATGATGACGAGATCAGTGATGGTGTGATGAAGAGGATGCAGCAGTGATGGTGGTGGTGGAAATAATGACACGATCCTGACGGTGATGACGGCGATGACAGTGGTGATGATGAGGATGGAGTTGATGTGACAGATGATGAAAATGACGTCGTGGTGGTGGTGATGGGTGGAGATGATGAAGACAGTGGCGGTGATGGTGCTGATGACGGACGGTGATAAAGGTCATGACGACACTGACAATGAGGAAGATATGATGATGGCGACGATGGTGATGATGAAGGTGACGATGGCGACAGAGACGATGGGGTGAGGACAGCCGTCCGCAGTGTCCTCCCCTCAGTGCTGAGCCCCCTTGGCTGTCCGCCTCCGGGGCCTCCGGCACCGCTGCCCTCACACCTGCCGGCGCTCTGGCGCCTCCCTGGGGCCTTGGGGGTCTCTGTTCCCTGTCTCTGAGTTGTGCCCCTCTGCTGCCGTCTGCCTTTGCCTACTCTCCAAAGCCGGGCACGCCGGGGACTTCGTGGAGCTCGCACTAGCGCTTCCTTCCTTTCTCCGGTAATTTTAAACGTGAGAGTCTGCCCTGGAGTTTCTCGTTTTCTGCGGCTGCAGGGGGTTAATGAGCTTGGTGACTGCACAATAGCATTCACGGTTTTCTTATTAACCAGGCGGGTATCCAAGGACTCCAGCCATCATCGGGGTCTTTTGCAAGGATGTCGGCGGCGGACTGGGCGGGGGCCGGGGAGGCTGGCAGGGAAGCCAGGGGCAAGGAGCGGTGAATGGTGGGAGTCACCTGGCGCTGTCCCCGGGACAGTTTGCCTTTTTGATTGACCAAGGAGAAGCACAGCGCCGGTGTGTGGACTCGCCATTATCGTCGGCGCCCCCGGGCCTGTGCTTCACAAAGCTCAGGCTACTAAGGTCGTGGAAGAAGGGGGGCTGGGGAAGGTTGAGGAGCAGGAATGAGGGCTTGGGCAGCAGGAAGGCTCTCCTGCAGGAGCTGCTGCAAACGAGGACGTCCGACGGGCCCAGTGAGGCTGAGCAGGAGCGGAGCAGGTGGAGCAGGGACGCCGGGTCCTCCCCAGGAGGAACGGGGACAGAACCTGGGCCGGCGCCGCGAAGCCCAGGTCCCACTCTCACTGTTTCTCGTGCCCGGATGCTTGTTCCCAGCCCCCTCTCCTGCATCCGTTGTTTGGCTGCTCTTTTCTCAAGGAGGCGTCCACCGCCTCAGACGGAGCTGCTCCCAGGCTGACCATTACTAGTTATTTTTAATAATAATGCCAAGCACTTGCCCAACACAAAGATTTAACTTGGAGTCGGAAGGCGAGTTCTTCATTCTGCTAATGCTTCTCCAGAGAGTGTTTGTTTTTTAATCATTGAACCATCCTCAAGGCCCAGATCACACTGGAAGACTGAGTCTTCGAGAAAATACGTCCCTGTTCCTGTGCATGGACAGGCTGGAGTCTGCTGCTTAAGTCCAGCCGCTGGGGACCCTCGGCAGCGCATCCCCGGGGAGACCCAGAGCCGCCCAGGCTCCGTGGGGAAAGAGCACGTGGACGCTAACATGGGGACATGGGACACGCGGTGGCGGGAATGGAGGTGTCCGTGGCAGCGTGTCCCGCGGTGGGATTCGGTGATAAACTGTGTCGCCCCGGACCAGCCCCAACGTGATGGCTCACAGAAACTGCTGCGATCCCGACTAAATGGCACCGTTTAGATGATGATAAAAATGCCCTCAAATACCTACTCCGGTGTCACTGGGATGAGAACATAAATCTCAGGGAGGACACACAGCTGAGCTCCGAATAGTGCTCACCGCCGTGCAGGGGTGTGGCGAGGGCTGTGTGACGTGTGTGATTATTTCGTGTACTTTTTTGTGGGTTTGAAATATTTTGTTAAGCTATATAAATATCTATATTTAGCTACTAGATTATAATATAAATTACCTGTGGATTTGGTGAACAGTTTTTGTTTTGTTTTCCAAGAACAGGGAGAGCAGACGTGAGGACCAGCGGGCAGACGGGCAGGAAGAGGGGGAAGAAGCCCCTGTATTTATTTTCATTAGTGGTGCATCTCGATGGTTCCCCCGCCCGGGACGTGACCACGAGTCCTTGGGATGTTGATGGACTGCGCCGGCTGAGGCGGCGGCCAAACGCTCCTCCACCAGGCTGTGCCTGATGAAAAGATTTTGTGTTGTTTGTTCTTAAGTGTCAGACTCTCTGGAAGACGTGGAATTCTCGGGTCTCGGTCGGCCTGGTGGTGCTGACCGCTGGGAGCGTCGGGTCTCTGTCGGGCACCCAGATGGGGCAGCGGAGTCTGCCCACCCTGCCTTCCCCGCCTCCCACGAGATGGGTGTCTGCTCGGGCTCCGTCCTTCAGCCGTAGCTGGTCGGGAGGGGCCATTACCTGACCCAGGACTTTCAAAGGGACCGTCACGTGCTGGCTTGGGGCACGGAAATCCGCACCCCGCCCAGAGCGCCGTCCTGCAGCCTCAGAGGGAAAGACCTCGGGCTGAGCCCACCTTTAAGGAGTTAGGTGCCTGCCGGTTTTAAATGCCATCTCCTTCCGAGTTCATTTTGTGACTATAAAGAGTATTATGGAGTTTAAGAAGATGACTTAATTAAGGAATCATAATTCCCAGAAAGCCTCTTTGACATAATTAAAACACCAGGTAAATGTAATCCCATCTTTTAAAACCTCACGTTGTATGGGAGACTGGAAAGTGCTCACGGACCGTGTGAGGCGAGAACCGGCGCAGGGGCCGGGCGGGGCGCAGCGAGGCCCGGGGCTGGCCGTGGAGAGTCGCATGCGAGGGGACTCACCCGGGCCGGAGTTACCCGGCCACGGCGCCCTGGAGCAGGTTTTACAAGACTGTGCGGGGAGATCCTGGTGATGAGAGTCCCCTCCCTCCCATCCAGCCTCCAGGGCTGCAGTGGGGAGCCGCCCCGGGTGTGGACACGGGCTGCGTCATCTGTCCAGTGCTGCCAAGCGGGTGCTCCACAGGGCGGTGTTCTGAAATCGTCCTTTGAGGAACAGTATCCCGTCATCTCCATGGACTGATTCTGGGCCAAGAGCTCCTGGGACGCCGTGAAACAAAGGGCGGGGTCGTATCCTGTGGTTGGGTCCTAGTTTCCTTCTCTGTCGCCCTGAGCTCCGAGGGCCGGCAGTCTTACTGGGTGTTGGCCCCGTCAGGACACCCTGGCCAAAGCCTCTGGTCACAGTCCGACTGTGGACCCGAGGGGGTTGTTTGTGTCTTTTGAGTCCCAATACACACCTGCCTGCCTCACCAGTGTGCAACCGCACACACCTGGCCCCTGTGTCCTTCGCCTGTGCGCACCCGCACACACCTGTCACCTGCCTCCCTCACCTGTGTGCACCCGCACACACCTGGCCCCTGTGTCCTTCGCTTGTGCGCACCCGCACACACCTGTCACCTGCCTCCCTCACCTGTGCACACCGGCACACACCTGTCACCTGCCTCCCTCACCTGCAGACAGCCACGATATTGCTTCCGGCTCACCAGCGTGAAGGATCCGCTCTAGACAGACGTGTTCCAGTGAGTGGCTGCTATGCACAGTGACCTGTGAGCCCCTGACTTCAAGGAGAGAAATCACTGCAGCTGATTTGATTTGAACGGCGGCGAAGGGAGAGCTTCACACGGAAGGTGGCCCCGCTTGACCTCAATAAACGTTGGTTCTTGTTATCTCGTTCCCGAGACTCACCTCCACCGTGTAAGTGCAGGAGAGACAAACACGGCTCTGGTGACCAAAACAAAATCCTGTTCTGACCTCATCTTGACCAAGTGTGGGAGCTGCGGAATAGTCAGAAAAGAGCACGACCTCCGTTTGACCAGAGACCAGGAAAGGGTGATTTGGCCTCACGCACGTGCATGTTTGCGCATCACGCTGGCCGGAGCCCGAGGGCTGGAGCGGCGCGCCGGGGAGGTGGGCGAGCGGCCCGGGTGAGGAACTGCTCCGCCGTTAGCGGGGAGCTGAGCTGCTGGAGCGCCGCGGAGTCCGTAGCCGTCGCCATGGCCCTGCGCCGGCAGGGGTGCACGAGCCCGGTGCTGCAGCCTCTAGCACCGAAGGTGCAGAAGCCATGTCTGCGGGGCCCGCTGGCCGGGTGGCAGGTGACAGGGAGAGTCCGGCCCTGCAGTCTGGGGAACACGCGCTGTGCCTTCCTGGGACGCCTGACCGCAGGACCAGGTTCCGGACGATGGGGCCCTGTGGCCCGTGGTGATGGGGAAAGACGGGTGAGTGACACTCAGGACCCTGTCTCGGGTCACCTTTGCTCTGGGTGAGCTCTCAGACCCTGAGGTGTGGGTGCCCGACGAGGGGCACCGGTGAGTTTGCAGGTGGAAAGTCTCGGGGGAAATTGCCCCAGGTGTACATTCAGGGATGACAGCTGCAGTCCCCTCACGGGCGGTGCTGTCAGCTGCTTCTCCGGTGCCATGGGGACAGCCGGTGGTCACCTGGGAATGGTGCCAGGGAGGCTCTGCCTGCATCTGAAGTTGCCCCCGCTGGGGCTCAGTCATTCCAAGTCCAAGTATCACGCACCTCCTCGGGTGGTCCCGGCCAGATAGGGGCTTCAGAGGACCCCGAGGACGCAGCTGGGACCCTCTGCCCACTCGGCAGCCCTCGAGATCACCCGGGCCCTGGCCGGCCACAGCTGTCGCACCCATGTTGTGCCCTGAAGTGTTTTCCCAGGACACAGTCTCTCCTGTCCCCTGTGGGAAGTCCCTACAGCGAGTCCAGCTCGGGTAGCTGAGCAGCTCCTGGCCCCCTGACGCCTCTGCTGGGCTGGACGCACCTGCTCCTCGGAGCCACAGCGGCTGAAGGGAGCACCCCGGGAAGGTGTGGGTCCTGGACATCTGCCGCCCTGTCCTGCCGTGACTGCCCGGGAGGAGACGGCACCACGGTTGGGGGTGAAGGTGAGGGAGACTCGGGGAGCGGTCCTTGTGAAAGAACCACCCGTTTAGGGGACAGCAAGGGAGTGGCTGGAAGCCAGGCACGTGGAGCAAGAGGGTGTCCTGGGATGGCTTGTGGGAAGCACGTGCGCACCCAGAGGATCAGCCTGCTGAGAGTTAAGAGACGCCTTTCATTTGCCGATCGGGTCCCCGAGCCAAAACCGGAGGGCCCTGCCCGCTAGAAACCCCTGAGTGGCACCTGGGGAAGGGCTGGCTGTTGGGACCCAGAGCTGGCCGCGCACGGGGCCCATGCGGCTCTCTGGGGACCCGGCGGTGCCGCCACTGGACTCCTCACGCTCTTCCAAGGTCAGGCAGAAAGGGCTGATTTCCCGTTGCGGTCACTGGGTCCCAAGCCCCAGGAGGCGTGTCCGGGTGTCAGCGCAGGCAGAAGGGCGACCGCCACGCGTGGCAGCGGCATGGTCAGCGGCAGGAGCTGGCCGGCTCAGAGGGAAGCCACCGAGCAGCCCCAGGAGCTGGACTTGTCCCAGGAAGATGCCTCGGGACGCAGCAAGGCTGTGACAGTCGTGGCCGGCCAGGGCCACGTGGGCAGAGGGTCCCAGCTGCGTCCCCCGGGGTCCATTCGAAGCCCCCACTCGAAGCCCCGGGACCACCTGAAGCGGTGCATCGTCTTCCCCAAGCTGCACACTGGTTCAGTCACTCGGGCTTGGAATGACGGGGCCCACGCGGGTTTTCCGTAATTTGCAGTGAAAGCAGTTAGCATTAAGCTGTTCGAGTGGAAAGAGAACGAGGCTGCTCCTGGGAACTCGTCTGTCCCTTCCTGCGAGCGTCCTCACACCTGCTTCCAGCTTTGCCTCCCTCCCGGGGATGCGGCCAGGCCGGACTCCCCTCCAGGAGAGCTGACTTGTCCCTGCTCCTGAGCGACAACGTCCTGGGGGCCCGCGGGCCCAGCACCATTTCTTGGCAGTGCTTGCCTGAGCCTGTGTCCCCGGGAGTTTTGTATTCAGGTTAGCCCTGTCCAGGAGGCTGCCAGTCGGCCCCACTTTCATCACCCGTCACCTGCAGATTGGCACCGCTTCTCATGGGTCACAGCCCACCTGCCATTGGGTTTGGGTCATAGCTGTCCCCTCCCCAAAGCGTGAGCTGTTCACGGTCATTTTTCGCTTCATCTCCAGGATGGGGGTCCTGACCTTGGGGTGGGGTCCAAATGTGCCGACTCAGACGCACTGGGGAGCGTGACGTTCCCAGGTCAAGCGACAGAGTCATCTCTGGGCGGCCCCCAGACCCTGCGTTTCACGACAGGACCACCCGTCAGCCCTGCCCAGCGAGGCACCCACGGTCCATGGCCAGACCCCTCTGAGCGACAGGCACGGCGGCATTTCGATTGCTCTAAATGTTCTTGCTTGGATTTCGCTCAAAAGAAAAAAAAGAACTATCCACACGCTTCTCTTCCTTCTTCGCCAAAGAGGAGGCGCATGTAAGGGATACGGACTCCCACGGCTCTTCCCGGGCAGGCTAAGCGTAAACATCTCCGACAAACCTCAGAAGGGATTGTTAACGGCAGCTGTCAGTGTTATTTCAAATGCACCGGCCTGGCCGGGCCCCCAGGGAGCACTGAGACTGAACGTGTTCTAACCCGTCAGACTCCGGGAAGCGTGGCATTCGGCTAAGTCAGGGATCGCAGGGCTCCGAACACAGAAACGCAGAGGAACGTTCACGAGCTCCCTCCATGCCGAGGGCCGCTCTCTCGGTGGGGAGCATGCCGGGGGCCTTCACCGCAGCGACCTGGGCATCCGGGGCTAAGCTGGGCACCCGATCCCCACGGAGCCCCCCAGTTATCCGCTGGCCACCAGTCCCATCTGCAGCTGGAGCGTGGGCCCCAGAACGAGGGTCGGCCCCGCGCTTGGCGAGGACTCGGGCGTCGTGACTGCCCCCAGCAGGTCTGCGTCTCTGGCTGCAGAGTCAGGTGAGGACGGTTGGAAGCTGGCATCTCTGACAAGTGGAACACGGCCCACAGCCCTTCGGCAAACAGCGGGAAGGTGGACTCTGCCCAGACATCAACCTTCAGAGCGGACCCCAGCCAGAGCATCACTCTCACCCTCTTTAGTTTCCTTTCACTCCGTCTTCAGTCACCCAGGGCTCGTGCTCCCGATCTGCTCTCCTTTGGGCGACGGACTTGGACACCACAGCCCTGGGCAGGGCTATGTGTCCCTGTAGAAGTGACAGTCAGACATGGGGACAGAGGAAAGATGTGTCACTTCAGAAGCGGCGTCCGTCCGGGCAGTGCCATCGGCGGCCGTGGGGTGAGCAGTCGGTGCGCATCGCCCCTGCCTCTTGCACTTCGGTTTGTGTCCACACATCCCTGCTCTTGGAGAAAGGCACAGCGCTGTCCCACTGTGAGGGCAGCGCCAGGCTCCTGGGTGACCAGTCGGGTGGCTGTGACCGTCCCTCCGTCATGAGGAGCTTTGCGTTGTGTTTCTGTGGCCCTGGCTGGCGTCAGACCTGGCCCTCGGAACGTCTCTGTCACGGACAGAGTCACAGACAGAGTCACAGACAGAGTCATGGACAGAACCTCAAAACGCAGCCGGGGCTCTGGCTCTGGCCCAGCCTGGGCACGGGGTGCTGAGTGGCCAGCGGGCCCGCTGCCCCCAGGGAGCAGGTGATGGCTCTGGGAGGAGCGGCTGGGCCCCTCCCCAGTGTCGCGGGGCAGAATGCGAGGAAGGCGGCCTGCAGCCTGGCTGATTCGCTGTGAAGGAAACCGGGAGCGCCCCTGAGGTCTGAGCCAGTTAATGTACGAGGTTGGACAGGAAAGCCCCTCGAGAGACATGGAGGGTAAGAGACCACTTAACGTGCCCCCTGCTCCGTCGCTGGCTGACGTCCAAGCACAGGGGACCAGACCGGGGTGAGGCTGGGCTGCAGACACCCCTCGCTGGGAGGCAGGTGGGACCAGGGTCTGCCGCCTCCAGAGGCCTCCAGGTTTGGAGGGCAGCCGGGTTCCCATGTGGGACCTTTGAAGGGAAATTCGATGATACATGTCAGAATGTCGTGTGATTCACCTGCAGGGACCCCTCCCACAAGCCTGCTGGAGGCCGGCCGGTGCGGACCCGGCCCGTAAGAGGGCAGTTTGTCCATTGGGGAGGGGACACCACCAAGGACAGGTTGGAGCTGGCTCGGTAGCAGTGCCACCCACATGGACACCCGCTCCTGGCCTATCTCCCCGCCAAGAGTGGGGACAGTCACCCAGGCACAGACGCAGAGACGGCCAGTGCACCGGGCTCCCGTGCAGGAAGCCCTCTGACCCACAGCCGCCCTGGCTCCCTCCCACCCAGGGTCAGGGAGACCCCGGTGCCCGTGGCCTCGGCCCAGGGCTCCCACGGAGCGAGGCCACGCGCTCCCGGACAGAGTGCGGTCGGAGGTGCTCCACGTGGAACCGTGACTTCCTTGAAATCATCTTGAGAAGAGACACTGGACAAACCGGGCAGGGAATCGGGCAGGGTGGCCTTCCAGGCTGCACACAGGGCGACAGGGTGGGCCCAGCCTCGCTGTGGACACCCCTGGTGGAGGGGTGGGGACCGCGGGCAGCTGTGCAAGCTCTGAAGGGGCAGGCCCGACAGGCAGAGTGTCTGCCG
The DNA here is from genome assembly GCA_004363575.1 of Solenodon paradoxus. Classification (NCBI taxonomy): domain Eukaryota; kingdom Metazoa; phylum Chordata; class Mammalia; order Eulipotyphla; family Solenodontidae; genus Solenodon; species Solenodon paradoxus. Next base: position 30,218 of record RJWH01008430.1, read on the forward strand.
ACAGCCCCACCCCTGTTTGCAGACACTGGAGAGGACAGCCCACCGGGTGCTCACCTCCCAGTGGACGTCCAATGGGTTCACCTTCCAGCACATGCCGAGCCACAGCCTCCTCTCCTCCCGCTGCTCCTCCTCCTGCTCCTCCTGCTCCTCCTCCTCCTCCTCCTCCTCCTCCT
>RJWH01008431.1:0-30505 GCA_004363575.1 Solenodon paradoxus
ACCTGCAAATCCCTGCCGCGGGGCTTTTTTTCTGGCTGAAGGAGCACAAGGCTTCCAGCATGGCAAGCTGCAAATACCAGAAAGTTAATGCCCCTGGAAGCAGGCCTCACCAATGACAGAGGAAGGGTGGGTGGTAAGTACATGCGTCTCCTAGGTCCCCATTGGGAGGACTAGGAGGGGAGTTGCAAGCTGTCTTCCAAAGCCTTCTGCGGGATTCAGTCAGTCTGGGGTCATGGGCAGGTACCTGAGTGCATCTAGTGCATTTTGGAGGTATCCCCAAGAAACTCGCAAAGGAGAGCGACTCGAGACACGGGAGATACAGACGGGACATAGGAGACGGGAGGAGGGGAGATACCGGCAGTGGTAGTAGATGGCCACGGTGGGGAACTGGGGTTTGATCCTGGTGGGGAGCCCTGGGACAGAGTGGAGAGCATTCCTGAGTTGCCCCCACAAAGCTAAGGGAGCTGGAGTGTTCACATCATGAGCACAGGATGGAAGCTGGCAAGGTGGACCCCTTGTCACTTCTAGCCCGTCCCCGGCAGCGGCCAGGCAGACTGCAGTGTCCGGAGAGGCAGAGCGCACGTGCTGGTAGCTGGAAGCCAATGGAGCAGGGTGCACAGGAATGGCGAGTGCTAAGGGCTCCTGACAGCATCTGCGACAGTCACCAACCCTGAGGAAGAGTGCCACGTGCGGTTAGTCCCAAAGGACAAGCAGGAGCTAGTGGGGCTGGGGGACAGGAGGTGGAAGAGGAGTCTGAACGAGGCCCACTAGGCGGGAGGCTGTTGGGCCTTTCCACGAGGGGAAGGATGCTGATGCCCGAGAGGGCACGTGGTGCTGCAGAGACAGAGAAGCAAGAACGGGTAGTAATAGTGTGAGGGCGAAGAGTTCTGAAAAGAAGGTGATGCTCAGATGCTGGTCTCCAAGCAGCAGATGGCTACTCTGTTCCTTATGCCAGCAACACAGGAGGGCACATCAAGTCACCCCAGAGTGCGCACATGATTTCACCTGCTGAGTTGAGTCTGAGGCCTGTGGGGTGTCCAGGGAGAGATGTGCGGTGGGTAGCAGCGATTGGCACTCAGAGGCAGCCTGACCAAAGATAAAGATTTCATGTCATCAGGAAGTACAAAATGAAACAAAATCCGCAAAGACTTTTTTCAAATCTCTCCTGTGTGCCAGGCACTGTGTTGTTCTCTAACTGTATGTAGTGGTGAATATGAAGAAACAAGTCCCCTCCCTCTTGGAGCTTCCAGAGATGTGGGCAGAAACCAAGGGGCCCAGAAGCTGCCCACGAAGAACGTGAACTCTGAGCAGCGCCAACAGACGAGGCCAGTCCGCAGGAGGAAACCGAGAACAAGTGGCCAGTAGCATCGAAAGAGCGAAAAGTGAGAGAAAGATTGTAAACAACCTACAGTCAGCATGTGGCTTTGCTGGTCATGATGATGCTTGTGTACAGAGGAGAAAGAGGGTCCAGAGCAAAAGCGCAAAAACAGTTATTGCAAGAGTCAATTACCGAGTAAAAAAAAAATCTAGGGATATTTGCATCCTAAGCGTGGACATCATAAATATTTCCTGTTACTGGTTATGTGGCTATAAAATAAAAGATAACTGATACTTTCGAACAACCTAATTCGCATCCTTCATAGATGCCTAAGTTCCTCTTTAATGAGAAACATATCTCAATAAGAAAAGTAATGCCTCACATTAGTAAAGTGATTTCTAACTTAGCAAACGAAACCGAAGTCTGACACACAGCAGAAATCTGACTCTACCTTGAAAAGGAATATCTCACAAGAAATTGGAAGAATATCAGAGTTGCCTGGGGAGTCAAGCTTGAGAAAACGCACAGGAATGAAGGGAGACTAGGTCACAAAGTTGTCTATGCCGGAGACCTGGAAAGGCCACGGTGCCTGTGCAGTGTCACTACCACAGGACCAGGGGCCACTCCACCCTGCCACGCATGTCCAGGCTTCTTGGTCTCGGCATCATTGGAGAAGCATCTGATTGGCTGTCTGGGTCACATGCCCTTGCTCATCCACAAGGACGAGTCTCCCCCAGAGGGAGGTGGGACTCTGCTCTGCATCACAACTCATATAAGGAATATTGCTCAAACTGAGGAAACTAATACGGCACCATCAATGTTCGCCATCTTTAGCTTTGCTGCTATTCACCAGGTCAATGCTCCATCTCAGCATACGTCATCCCTTTGGGGCTTTGCTAAACAATGGGGTGAATTAGCATTGTCCCCTTTGGCTTTGGAGAAGACTGATTACCAGAGCAGTTACATGCAAACATGAGCACCGGGATTCAGATCTGAGCTTTCTAACTTCAATGTGAGAATAATCTCACTGCGTAGGATTAGCTCAATTCACCTGCATATGCATGGCTTCCTACTTTGCCCTGAAAATCAGGGTGTGTGTAAGAACACAGAGTAACGAGTCCTAAAAATTCCCACAGACAGAAGCACTGGACTCATTCACCTGACTTTATGAATATTCTCATATCACAGAGATGTGTTATTATGGACATTTATCATGGCCTTGATTGGGGTTAAGTGTTCAAAGCATGGCCAAAAATATGATCTCAAGATCTAGAGGGGCGTTTCTGTCCTGGAAAGTAATACCAAGATTGCCCAGCCCTTCTTGCTGGTGGCAGCTCTCAAGTGGCATTTAAACCCTGAGCAGAAGTTGTGAAATTCCTAAATTAGCTCTCGGGTAATTTAATCCACCGAGAGTCTAATTTTTATACTGGGAAACAGCAAATGCTATTCAGATGAAGAGACCTATGGACCTAAACATTCCAGCCCTGATTTCTGAATTGAATGAGCTTTGATATAAAGATCTTTTGTTTCTCACAAAAACAAGGTATATGATAATGCTCTGGAATGTTTTACCCTCCGTCAATTGATGCTGTGCTTTACAAGCACATGGGTGTGTGCGTGAGATGGCTACAGACCTTGTTTGTGTATGAGTGCGTGTGTGTGTGACTCAGTGTTTTAAGTACATCAGGCTTGAAACATCAAAGGCTCAGTGGTTTCTGTAACACTGATATGAGTTTGCTTGTGGGTTTGGTGGTGGTAGGGTTTTTTTGGGGGGTGCCTTATTCACACAGTGGGGAAAGAAGGATAATATGTCTGAATATAGTTTGCCAAGAAAAATCATGTCATTTATACTTAAAGAAGAAAACAGGATTGTAGGTAGAAGACTTAGGTGCATGTCTGAAGAACAAATCTTCTTAAAGGAGTCCTTTTGCGTCTGTACGCGTATTGTCTCAGTCCACTCAGGCTGCTATAACAAAAAATCACAAACTGGGTGGCTTATAAAGAGCAGCCCTTTGTTTCTGGCAGTTCTAGAGACCGGGGCGTCCCAGATCCAGCACCAGTGGATTTGGCATCTGGTGAAGACCCTGCTCTCTGCTCAGAGACAGCTGCCTTTGGGCTGTAACCAAGGAGATCTTTGGGGTCTCTTTTATGAGAGCACTAATCCCACTCATGAGGACTTGGCCCTCGCACCCTAGTCAACTCCCAAAGGCCCCGCCTCCTGTTACCATCAACTTGGGAAGTAGGATCTCAACACGTGAATGGGGGACATACACATAGTCCATTGCACCTGTCCTATATCATATTCCTCTGATGTAACAAGACGAAATCATATAATAAATCAAAATCCCCACAGCTCCTGTCGAGAAAGCAGCACTGAACTTGTTCAGCCCATTCCAACAGTAGTGGCCTTTTGAAACCCTGAGCAGAAGTTGTGAAATTCCTAAATTAGCTCTCAAACAATCTGATACATTGATAGCAAAACAACAACAAAAAACTGTATCCTGGGAAATAGCAAATGCAATTCAGATGAAGAAGCTCTATACCAACAATGATGTGAATCCTGTCCTCTCCTGACTGAGACTCAGGTTGAAGAGAGTTGCTTGCGATTACCATATTCATTTCCTTTGTTTTCCAACATGGCCTCATTCCCTAGCCGGAGATCAAAATCAAGCAAAAGGACCTCTCTCCTAGAATGGTTTTCCAACTTCTTACTTTGGATCAGTCACTCTGGCGCTGCCGACCAAAGTTCTGTCCTATGCAAAGGATTCTTAACCAATTGGGATGCATGTGATTGCTTCCCAAATGTCTCAGGATGAGAGGAGGGACGAGAAGTCAGCTACCAATGTAGATACCTGATCCCCCTCCTGACTCCCCCGGCACACAAGTGGACAGTGGAGGAGCCTGGAATCGAGTAAGGGCCCTTTAGAGCCAGGGCTGATGGTGCCCAATGCCTCAGAGATGTTGACATGCCTATAGGGTTCTGGGGGAGAGCAGGGACACGTAACATGTCTATCACATCAATAGCTGCATGGACCTACACCTCCAGTTCCAGAAATCTCTGTCCTGTCAGACCTCTGAAACCAGCCGAAGTTTAACACAAAGTCAAAACATGGCTTGGCCCTTCACATGAGTGACTCCTTTCTATGACCCCTGCCCAGACACACAGCCTAACCAGGGGACTTCCTGGTGACACATCCCGATCAGGGTCCGGATTGGGAATCCCCAACTCTTTACCTCTAGCTTCATCACCTTTTGCTCAGACCAATACCTCTATGTCACTTTATGTAATGGATGCCTCCATGACTAGACTGCAAGCTGCATGATGGCAGGGCTCTTGACTGCTTTGCTTATCACTGTATTCTTCAGTGTGCAGAACACTGTAGGGCTTCTTCATTGTTTTTTCAATAAACCACAGGCCCAAAATATTCCTTACCTTCCCTGACTTGCTCGGTCACTTGTTGCATAAAACTCTCTCAGACTATGCCAGTCCAGATGACATTCTCCGTTATCACTTTTATATGCCAGGTGTTCCACCACCAAAGGACATGAGAGTTTACCAGGGAAAGAATGGCCTGAGAGGCACCATGAACCAGGGAAAGGGGAACATACCATTCAGAAGAGAGAAAAGGATGGGACAAGAGAAGGATGCTATCCTCAAGTAAGGAGAATTAGACTGAATATTCTTTGAAACTATGGATCAAAAAACCAACTATGTATTAGTCAGTTATGGCTGCAAAAATATTACATAACAGCTTCAAAACTCCAGCTCCTAAAATGCAACTGTCAGTTTCTTGATCTCACATCCAGGTAGCTCATTTTCTGCCTGCAGTCAACTGGGGTTGGCTCTCAGCTTCTGGTGGGTCCAGATCTGCTCTGTGAGGCCCAGGCCGAAAGGCTGGTGGCTACCCTGGGTATGTTCTAATCACCATACTCTCAGGAGAGCAGAGGCCCAGGTGAACCATACAAACATAAATAAGATCTCTACACACATCTGCGAACTTCCATTGGCTAAAGCAAATCATATGGCCAAACTCAATGCCAATAGGGGTGTGAAAAATACATTCTGCCCACCACCCCAATCCACTGCACGCTCACAGTGCATGGGAGAGAGTGCAAAACTGAGAACACAGGCAACCGTACTGGACAGAGAGCCCATCACAATGGCCCCCAAGGAACAAAATCACTCAAGTGCTCAAAACACATTGGGATGAGGACCAGTTTTGCGGAGATGAACGTGAATGACTTAGTCACTGAGGTCACCAATAGCAGGACACTGCTACTTAGTCACAAAGCAGCTCCAAGCTTCATGTGAGTGAGGAGGCGCCCATCCTGACATCAACACGTTCCCAGAATGCACATGAAATCCACACACACCGTGCCAGATCCAGTTGTCATTTGTTGCAAAGTGGGTTCAAACCCAGTGCATTTGAAGCCTTCTCTCAAATTCTCCATACCAACGAGCAGTAGCATTTGTGGCAATCTTGGGATTAGGTTCTCAGGAAAGACTCTAAGCCATAAAGTTGCACGCAGGTGTACTAGAGAATCCTCTAGGGAAATAAACCTATAAGGCAGTGAGTGATCTGCGAGGAGGGCCTCAGCTGACCACACAAGGAATTCTGGAGCTGGGTGGTCCTTCAGAGACAAGGAGGTCGGGTTTTTGTATCCCCATTGAGTCAGTCAGTGGTTATGGGTCCCCCTCTCAGAAGGGGAGTGATCTGGGTATTCTCTGAGGAAGAGGACAATTCCAGTGAGGAGCGCATCTGTGAGCCTTCAAGTGGTGCCATTCCCAGAAACTGGGGTTGAGTGAGTTGTCCCTGAAGAGGCACCTGGCCAGAACATCAGGTGTTCACTAGAGTTGGCATTCACTGGTCTCCTGGGAGCCTATGCTAAGTAACTAGGGCTGGAGAGAAGAATGAGTGATTGGACACAAGGGACAGGAAAATGGAGGATATTCTCTATTTGGCCCCTAAGGTTGGGGTTGTGTTCTGAGGTTTAAGGCCCTTAGATTTCATGAGACAATTCCCACCCAAGCAAAGGCTTACTTGGGGAGTTGTGCACACTTTCCCCTTCTGCGTGGAAGCCAGCAGCATGCTTGGGGTATGCAGGATCCGACCTTGTTTGCACTTGTCTGGGTAGTGAGTAGAAAGGTGAACTTAAAGAAGTCCAAAGAAGACAGCACAATCTATATGACATGCCAGACAAGAGCAACCCCATCCCAGGGACTAAATAACACATCCAGAAAGGGAGTGGTGGAGCAGGACAGAGCTGGTAGACAAGATCCCAAGTGGGCTAAGTAGGAAGAGGAAAAGGAAGAGAGGGCAGGGAATAAGAGAGGAGGGAGGAGAGAAAGAAATTATGCAGATAGTTACCATTCTGCAAAGCTGTTCTCTGCCATGCACTTTAATTTTACTTTAATTCTTTCAATTACAATAAATTAAATTGAAGTGCAAATTCGTTCTTTGAGTGCAAGAAAGATTTAAGTTGCTTTTCAACTTTTGAAGGTTGTTGGGGTTATGTTTATTTGAGTGTGACACCCAATTGGACTGGAGAGGAAGTGGCTTAGCTTTATCCAAATAATGCAGATGAAGTGAGAGAACCAGTAAAGATTGGCAAGGATGGACGTATAACAGTGGATGTCTTTATAATGGTTCTCAAAGGGCTGTCTGGCATTTCCACTAAGCTCTGTTATCAACCTGTGAGAACCCAAAGAAGGGGTCACAGCTTCTATTATGCGTAATGTGTGCATTTTTATGATCTCTTGGAGAACAAGTAGTTCTGGTGGAGCACAGGATTAATGAATGAAACACAAGAGAATGAATGGGTGCACCCTGATGGGGTCACAACATCAGCTAAAATGAAAATGCAGTCGGCAGTCAGGATCTCCCTAAGGCTTAATCCACGGAACATTTGGGGACAGTGAAGTGGGAACATCTTAGTATGAAAGATGCCATTTCTCAAATTGCTTTTAGATCTCCTGAGGCTTGGTTTTACTTTCGCAAATCTTAAAATTCCACCTGGACCCAGCAGTAAGCTTAATCATTGCTTAAATTATATGCCACTTTCATTTTCAAGTGAAAGCTGTCTATCAGGAGTCACTTAATAGCTTAAGTATGCCAGCTATTAAACTTAACAAAACATAAACGCTGGTCAAAATGCAGTGCTTAAAATGCCACGCTGTGAAATCACTTCATTCAACGCTTAATTCTCCCCAATCTGTTTCTTATTTCTTATGTGCTTATTTCCCACAATAAGAATTGCAAATACTCCCTTAGTGAGTATTAATTTGACTAAGTGGGATTTTGTTCTTAGAGCTGCAAATTCACGAATCACCTTCATAATTCCTGTGTTAATCTTACGTGGAAAATGCTGGAAACATCTGTATTAGAACCTTCAATGCTTAGCTGTCCCAGTCTATATTAATGCATTCCTGGTAAACATGTATTTTGTCCCCTTCCATTTTGACAATGTACAATTCTCACCTCTGCCTGCATTCGATACTGCCTTATAAAGAATCATCTTCCTCATACATAGTTTCCACCATCTCAAATGATAATATCAACAGAAGTCCAAAGAGATGGCAGATGAGCATCACTTACTCAGGTCATTCACAGGTAGCATTTCCTGGCTAGCACTCTCTGCAAAAGCTGCATCTGATCATGAACAGGTATACCAGAAGGATGGTTTGAGCATACCAGTTAATTCTACATTCTTAGTTTAATTAAAAGCAAGCTGAGTAGATATTCCACCACTACAAAGCGTTCAGAGAAAGGTCAGATAATGTTTGAGTTGCCCAGAGGGAAAAAAAATGTATGAGGCTAACAGAATTAGGACTATAGGCAAAGTAACCGACAATCTGAGGTTATTTTCAGGGCTTAAGAATCTTCACCTTCCTTTGCAAATATGTGTTTTAAAGAGAGCTATGAAGGAATGTAATCGAGTTCCTATTGCTGGCTGCGCAATTACTATGAAATTAGACTATGTATAAGAGTCTAGCTTGTCACAGTGACCTTATATTCTACTTGCAATTTATGTTTCCCCGCAGCCAAAAGGCCGGGCCAGCAAATCAATCTGTAATCTGGCTTTTTTCGACCAAGTTTTGAGTGAAGCAGTGCACAAGCTTAACAGCACAACTAACACTAAAGGCTGCAACAGAAAATAAGGGAAAGCAATCACATCTTGATTCCTCTTAGGGTATTCGCTTCAAAAACACCAATTTAAGAATTAAATCAGCAATCTGTATGAAATCATAGCTTGTGGACAAAACAGACTGTTCTTGAAAGATGCTTTTTCTTCCTTACTGAAAAATTAGATACACCTGGTTTTCCTTCATCTCCAATTTTCTACCATTTCACAGATAAGTTTCACTGTCACAAAATGGTATTTCCCAGCTCCAACTCTAAGGAAGGTGATGAATAACCGTGCAAAAGTAGCAGTACTGAGTAGGCAGTGACTGAAGTGACACCCTTAACAAACACGAAGAACTCCTGTGACAGATCGTTATTACCAAGTGAGACGATGGTGCTCATCCTGTGTCATCAGAACATAGGGCGACGCTCATTTTACCTGCTCTGTAAACTGAATTGTGGAGCTCATTAAACATGAGAACATGGCTCTACTGCGCTTCAATAGGCCACCAAAACCGTTGTCCCCAACATCAATGTCATCACCATCTCCGCCACCAAGGACAAGCCTGGGTCCCAGGAGACGGAACTCAGACTCCAAGCTAGACAAGTGTGTCTGTGAGCAGCCACCAGGATTTTCTGTCCTTTCAGGTGTGTGCCCTGTGCTCTCCTATAGCCCAGCTGGACGTCTGTGTGGGTTTCTGAATGGTAGACAGGTGCTGCCTAGCTAGCTAAAGTATTTAAGATTAGTTAGGTTACACTAGCTCGGTTAGTTAAGAAAGAAATTCCTGGGCTGTCACAGTAGCCATGGCAATGGCTGGAAGTCAGAATGCTCTGTGATCAGACAGACCTGGCTTGCAAACTTGGCTGCCGTGTTCATGGCTGATAGGACGAGGGCAAGCTCCCCAATTTCTCCCAAACCAGAGTTTCCGCATTTACAAACTCGCTGTCTGAATTCGAGTTCACCAAAAGAAACTGCAAAGGACGGGATGCAGGGAGGTTACATAGGATGTGACCTCAAGAAACCCCAGGGAGGGAACGGGGAAGGTGGAGAAGGCAGAAAAGTCACAGAAAGAATCAGCCATGAGTGGTTCCTGCTCTGGACAGGGATGCTCAGTCCTGCCGGAGATGCTCTGAGAATCCACAAGAAACACACTACAGCAGCACCTACCCACAGGACAAGGCTGTGACATTTTCTGTTTACTTCCATCCGCCATGATTGAAGCTGCCCTCTGGAGGGTCAATCCCCGCTTGGCAGCACCCAGGTGGCCAGAGAAAGCCATCAGCTAGATTTTAAGGAGGCAGAGAATGAGAAGGTGAGACTACAAAGATGACGGCAGCAGAACCTTGCAGTGGGAAACCATCAGCGTGTCCAAAATGCAGCTGCAGGTGACAGCAGGTAGGCAGAGAGGCCAAGGGGAGGGGCACAACCACATCAGCTCCACTCAGGACAAAACTGGTTGCCTTTCCAGGACACTGTGAGGATAGAGACAGGTACATAAAGTGCCTGGTCGACGACAGGGACTTAGCAAAGAGAAGCGAAGGTGGCAAAGATGCCCTACCAGAGGAGGACAGGCTCTACCAAACACAAGAACCTGCCAGTAATCTGGTCTGGCCAGACATAGCACATGGAAGCAGAATCATAGTCCTTTGGCTTCTCAGAATCTTCAACTGTAGTCTCCTCCTGAAGGGTTGAGAAAAGGGTTGTTTTCAGGGTAACCCCCCCAACCCCCCAAACCCCTAGTGGTCGCTAAGGCCTTTTTTAACTCAGGAGACCGAAGGACCAGAATATAATTCAGGATTGATGGATTTAGTGCACAGACTCTCAACACAGTGATATCACCGCCCAGAGGTGAAAGTCGATTCTGGAGAAAAGAGGGGGAAATGTATCCTTTTTTTCTGTGTAACATACAAATGTACATAAACTACAAAAACAAACAGTATATCTATACTACTGAATTTTCCTTAAGGGTAGCAATTAAGGAAAAAGTATCTTTACAATGTTCTGAGAGACATGGGATCCACGGTGAAAGCTATGCTGCTATTTCTGGATTCCTTCCTCCCGTGACCCCAGTCCCAGCTGTATGTGCCATGGCTGCTTGGATGCCCGGTTGCCTCCCAATAATTGTCCTTTGCAGAAAGGTACCCACCTTTCCCAGGGAGGCTAAGTTCCCACTTTCTCTTTTTCTGTTTCTCTTCTGCATGGTATGTTCCATTTCTGTGACTGCCAAGTTAGTCTACGCACTTTCTCATTCTGTGCACTTCTCAGACCTTCCCTTCAATCCACTGTTTGTTGGGCAAACTGAACATTCTCTTCAAATTCCCCTGACTTTTTTCCAAGCCTGACTTCCATTGGAATAGTCATCAGTAGTATCCATGCTTTTTCTCCTTCTACTCCTGTAATTATGCACTGCAAACATATTCTCTCTTCTACTCCCAGGATCTAGCACTGTTCTTGAAAGGAACAGATGTTCAATAACTGGTAACTCAAGCTCACTAATTTACAAAAGATCTTTGCAAGTTGTTCAGGCAGGTTTTGCCCTAGAAGAGCTGAAAAGATCACAAAGCAACATCCCGTTATTTCAAGGTTGGTATTGCAAGGGGAAGACCCAGCTCTGTTTATTTTTTGTTCCCCTTCTAGCAGAAACAGGCAGGAAAATCAAACACTTGGAACATCTTGACCAAGTTATAGTACAATTGTCATGAATAGAGACATTTAAAAATAAGTCAATATTATAAGAAAATGCATCAATACTTCAATAGCGGTACATAAATTCAATACTAAACATAAAAAAAAAAAAAACCATAAACACTGCTGACTTCCTCTTGCTGAGTGTATAGAGTTTACAGAGTTGTTTTATCTACACTGTCCTTTTGAAACTCAGGCAGCCTAGATCAAATTTTGCCTGTTTCAAAAAGGATGAAAGTGTTTTAACAAGTTCAAGTGGCTCCCTCAAGTCTTCAGAGAATGTATGCAGAAGAGATTTTAAATCCAAGCCTTCTATGCCTGGTTCAGCCATTCTCCATCAGCGGCAATTTTTGCCCCCCAGTTGACACATGATAATATCTGGAAACATTTTTTGATTTCCACAACTGGGGGAGAGATGCCTTTAGCATCTAGTGGGAGAGGCCAGGAATGTTGCTACGCATTCTACTGTGTACAGGACAGCTCTCCATAACCACGAATTACCTGACCCAGAATGTCCAAGGTTGAAAAACTCTGGTCTGGTACAATGTGGTACCCATCATCTGGCTCTTAATTGGGAACTATAAAAACTGCGGCCACAGACCTGTGCTTTCCAACACAAGAGCCACGAGACACATGCAAGCACTGAGCACAGGCAATGTGTCTAAGTCTGCATTGAGATAACTCCAGGTTTTGAAGACAGTGTGAAATAAAGCATATAACATGGCTAGGAGAAAATGTAAATTCCATCTGTGGCTTGCATTCATGGTTTACATCGTATTTCCTTGGACACTGGTGCTACAGAGACAGCTGTCATAGAAAATACCTAGTTGAAACTGTTTATGTCACGGTCATTATGCAGAGTAGCATGAGAACAGGGTATTTCGAAACAATATTCCAAATACTGTCAGATACAGTCACAGCCCCTCCCAAGATGTCCACATTCACATACTGAGAACTAATGAATTCATTTGATGTGGCGAAAAATGCAAAGCAATTTCAGTGCAGATGTAATTTAATGAAGGTCCTGGAGATGCAGAAAGGATCCTGGCTTACCTGGGTGGGCTCACTACAATTAAAGGGCTCTTAGAAGGGAAAGAGGAAGCGGAAATGTCAGAAGAGACATGACAACAGAAGCACTTTCTGACAGAATGCAGAGAATGCTGCTGACTCTGAAAACGAAGAAAACGACCACAAGCCAAGGAATGCAGACTGTTGTAAAAGCTGAAATATGCAAAGGAATCAATTCAAGAGCTTATAGAAGAAACACAGCACAGGCTGACACCATGGTTTTAGCCCATGGAGAGTCATTTCAGACATCTGACCGCCAGGACTGTATAATTTGTGCTATTTTAAGCCACTAAATCTGGGGTAATTTGTTACAGCAGCCAGAGGAAACTAATACCGCATGATGCATACACGCAGAGGCAGATTACACTGTGCATCAGTTTCCCTTCAAAATTCTATCAAGGATTCTATCAAAATACAACTCTGTTTTACTAAGTAAAAATACTTATGATTACAATTAAGCACACTCTCAGACAGTTGATATATTTTGGGGATCTGTACCATCTCCACATTTATAATAAAATGCATTCCTTAAAACTACTTTGACCCAATGAATTAGTGTGAATTGTACTGGGCTTATTCATGGTTAACTGACCCACACAAAATACATGGTGCCACAAGTAGAAATCACTAAAGAAAAAAAAGATGAGAAAGCAAATAATTGATCCTCCTATATAACATACTTTCTTCATATATAATAACATAGTCCATGGATAAGTAAATGGGCGGTCACTATCCAACTCGTGTTATTGAGGTTCTGACATAAAAGCATATTGCTATGAGCAAACAACAATTTCATATATAAAGAAAACATTTAAAACAGAGACTTTTTAAAAAATATTTATTGAGGTCACTTTGATTTACAAAATAATGGAAGCCCATATATGTAGGTCCACCATTCATCAAATACATGTCAACACACCACATCCAACATCAAATTACCAAAAGCCCTCCGCCACTGTCCATGGGACCCCACCACTCCTTGCTCCGACCCCACACCCTTCGCCACTGGTGACCTTAGTGTATTGTCAGAGTCCCAGAATTGGTTTTTGCTTGTCTGTTTCTTTGCTGTGTTTCTTTATCTTCCACACGTGAGTGAGGTCATCTGGTATTTGTCTTTCTCCTTCTAAAAGAGAAGACATTTCATCTAAACATCTAAACTGAAGGAGGTCCTTGCATACTTCTATAATATTACTAGGGAAAGGAAGGGTTTTTAAAGGCAGAGCATTTCTATTCACAACCCTTTGTATTTGACTGCATAGCTGGAGAGTTAATCTTTTGGATAATATCACTTTTCAGGGAAGGTGGGCTTTAGTCAAAAAAAATTTTTAATAGGAGGGATTAATAATACACTAATCTCCTTAGTAACTGAAGCTAATTTATGAGAACTATAAACTTTAATCTATTTCCAACTTTAAAAGCAGAGAACATAAGTCAACCAGAAAAGTATTTATGGCGTGTTACCAAAATTAAAATTGATTCTTTTGGGCAGATGCAGCAAAAGCTCTGGATTAAGGGGAAGACATGGGATCTAGTCCCTGTTGTGGAACCAAGATACAATACAGCTTTAAGCAAGTTCCTTGGGCTCTGAAATCTTGGTTTGATCCTGTACAATGTTATCATTAATGCGGGTTTGTTTCACTGATTTCCTTTGTGTTAACACAGGCAAGCCTAACTTATCAAGGCATGTAGACCTTAGGCTGTGTCCATGGCAATGAAAAAGCACAGCCTGATTTGTCCTATACTGTGTTCAGTGTTTTGTGATTTGATGTCTTCAACTGGCTTATAGCGAAATATATATATAGTGTTGACATGGATTATGGCCCGCTAATGAAAAACAATTTTCATTATGTTTGGCTAGAAATCTGGGTGAGATACAATGTAGGGTCCAAACAACAGATCAGCCTATCAGCTGCCACAGCTCTCCCCGCCCCCCTCTCAGAAGTCCCCTCCCCCCTTCGCCTATCCCAGTCCAACATCATTAATCAAAACCAAGGCTTAACTATAAATAGGTGCTCGAAGTGACTTAACTAACTTTAACATGGAGGGAAAGGGCTGGGGTAAGTTCCAAGTTGGCTCCATTTCACTTCATTCCTGAAGATCTTCCAGCAAGGTCTGAAGTTCCTCTACTCCCTCGCAGTCCTCGCTGCCCTTCGGCACTGAAGCTCCAGAAAGCACTTTCCTCCATTCTCTTTCTTGCTTTGTAGAACAACCTCCTCTTTGTCTTAAATTGCAATATTCCGTGACTGCGCCCCATCCCAAAGAGACACAAAGTCATAGGACGATGTCCATATGCCGCTCAAAGGGTCTAGAGGCGACAATCTCATCTCCAAATACGGTTTGGTTAAAAATAAAACTGGTTTATGGAGTTTTTGTAACAAATACAAGAACCATAATCAAGCTGGGTCAGGAAGTAATAAAGTAGCAAGAACAAAATGAAAAACCTCAAACTTAAAAGAGAACTTTCTTCTATGACTTCTGAGTAAGACTTTTCAGTTCTTACTGTATCGTGTCCCCTCTGCTCCAAACATGGGGTGTGTAAGTGAAATATATAAAGAGAATACCACCAAAAGACTACAGAGAAATAGAAAGTAAGATCTAGATCCTCAGGAACCAGTGGTGGCGAGTGTGAAGTCGCAGCTTATTGGGTGTTGGGCCGTGGGAGACAGAAATTTCTTTGCAGTGAGGGGAATGTCCTCTGCTCTATATGAAGGACTGAACACAGGTTCCAAGCTTAAAGTTGGACTGGATTTGGAACCCTCTGCTTGTTAGAAGAAGTTAAAATCATCTAAGGTCAGCAATTGCCAGTTGATTTTTCAGGAAGGCTCTGACTTTGCTCGGCAGTGGACATTTAGCAATGTTGAGGCATTTTGATTGTGGTAACTGGAGGGAGGAAGTGCTACTGGTATCAAGTCAACAGAGGCCAAAGATACTGCTACACATCTTACAATGTGCACGATAAGGGATCGATCATCTGGTCCAAAATGTCAACAATTTCCCTACTGAGATACCCTGGGTTATATGAAACTGATGACTTAAGGAAGCAGGAGACATCAGCACAGTCCCAACC
The DNA here is from genome assembly GCA_004363575.1 of Solenodon paradoxus. Classification (NCBI taxonomy): domain Eukaryota; kingdom Metazoa; phylum Chordata; class Mammalia; order Eulipotyphla; family Solenodontidae; genus Solenodon; species Solenodon paradoxus. Next base: position 15,264 of record RJWH01008431.1, read on the forward strand.
AAGCTACTACCGACTTGAAGACTGGCTCTGCATTATTTCTAATACCACTATGGGACAAAAGCTCCAAACCATCTACAAGATGTAGTTCTGGATTGGGGCCTAAGTAGAAGCCACCTGAACAATGTCAGACTGACATATAGAGAAGCCTGTGAAGAAGAGAGAAAGGATAAAAGTACAAGAGCCAGAAAGAGCTAGAAAAGCACAAACGAAAAAAAAATCCACTCAAAATTTAAAAACACATGAAGAAATACAACACTGAAAAAGTGATAGATCAATTTTCAGAATATGAGTTCACAATGGTGAAATTAATTTTATAAAATAGCTTGACAAAAACTTTTAAAGGTGCCTTAAATGTTCAGGCAAATAAAAGATTAAATCATACCCACAAAAATAGAATTATAACACAAAATTTAAAAGGAGGAAAGAACAGATGAATGCGAAAAGAAATGTTAAGCGAAAAAAATGGACAAATTTTAAGATAAAAATTCAAAGGATGGGATACTCTTTAGGCCTGAAATAGCTGGAAAGTGAACTAGGGAATCTGATTTTAGTCCCAAGACCATTGACCAGAAGCTAGAAAAAAAGAATTAAAAATTATGAAAGAGCATTTAAAGATCAGAGGGGTTGGTTTCAGGGTCACCAACTTCCGAGGCTTACTAGAGATTTTGAGCTTCTTATAGAGACTCCAAAATATCTGTAGCAAGTGAACAGTGGTATTTGAATATGAACATATAAGACCTTTTCAGAATTAAAAAAAAAAATGAGACTTCTCAGTTGAAAGTGCTCTGCGAGTATTTGGCATAGACACAAATAAAAACCATACCTAGAGAGATTTTAGTGAAACAGAAAAGTATCCATCATGTAAACTAATTCCCAGATAAACTTTCAAACAACATTCAGGGCAAAATAATATATAAAACATTAAGCATATTTAATATCTCTAGGAGTTCATTAAAAGAACTATCAAAGGCTTTATTTAGGAAGAAATGTCAATTCAGAGGGAAGGCATGGGGCAAAGGAAACACAGCACATTGACATCTTATCAACGAAAAACAATCGATGCTGCTATGGTGGTTAAGTTGTACCACTCTCAAAACCTGCTGAATGTCCTTGAGTTCTGTAATCTTAATGTTTTACCTTATACGCCTTACTTTAATATATAGTATTCAATTTTTAATATTACCAAAGGAGAAAATTCTATTTCCATGTAAAGACCAAAAATTGGCAAGAGCAAGCATTTAGAGACTTTGATAGAAACTTAAAATGACCAGAATAAATCAATTATAGGCAGAAACAATGCACCAAAGAAACAAAAAGACCCTTTAGAGAAATCATTACCAAACATGGAGGGGAAAGAATAAGTGGGTAAAGGGAATAAAACCATCAAAAAATGAGAAGGGGGAGAAGAACTGTGACATCTAGGGCCACGTTCTGTCACAAACTGACCAAGACTAATTGTCTGATCTTTCAGATCTTCGACTGCTTGCTCTATAAAATAAGTAACTGAGAGGAAGCAACATCCTTGATCCTTAATTGAAGGTGTTAATAATCTGAAAGATTAAGGTAGCTCTTGGCTCTATCATTTAGCATTTTATCTGGCAGTCACAACTATAAAAATCTTAGCCTTGAAATATAGATGGATTAAAGTTTTAGCTATTCCCACTCCTCCCCCCGAAAATATTCTGCATTTTTCCCATGTCTCTATGTCGTCTTTAAAGTAGAAATTCAATAATGACAGTGGAACCAAAATGTAGCATTTATCAATAGCCCTGACAAAAATCTTAATATTTATAAGCCAGAGAAACATTTTCTATGCTACTTTTAACATTTGTTGATAAAATTGCAAAAGAGTTACAGATCCCTGTGTTACATGATTTCTAATAACTCCTAAAGTTGTTTACTAATTGTAAGCAACATATCTCCTTGGTCTATCCTGCTTTTGCAAAAAATTTGCATTAATAATAAAATTCCATGAAAGACAGGGCATAAAATCAGAAGATTATGAAATCAAAACAAGATGTCATAAAAGATTATATAGAGAAAACAGCCAGTTCCAAGATGGCAGAACGTTAAGGTACTGAGCATGTCTCCCCTCTCCCCCGCAGACACAGCCAAGGACAAGTCCATCTTAGCAAATGTGGCCTTTGAAAATGAATGTAGATCAACATCTTCACAAAGAGAAAGGATACACAGCTTCATAAAAGGTAGGAACAGCTGATCTGTCTTGGCCTCACACCACCCTATTCAGATGATCTCATTCATCCAAATATACAGAAACAAAGGAACAGACAAAACAAAAAGCAACCATTTAAATCCAACAACCGATATCCAATCAGCAGGGAAGGGGTGGGGCAAGAGCAAAAAGGCGGGGGTCCTATGGACAGTGGGGGAGGACTTTTGGTAATCTGGCGGTGGGCAGGGTGTAGAGTCATATATTTGATGAATGGTGAACCACATACATCTGAAGGATCCAGGTTCTTATCCCAAGGCTGGGAGGGTACAACTAAGATGAACTCAATAAAATAAATAAAATGCTTCTTCCTCCTCTCCCTGCCTGCCTAGTCACCTAAATTCCTGCCTGCACTTTTCCTTTAAAAAATTAATGAAATCAACATCATAAAAATTGCCATCTTGCACAAAGCAATATAAAGGTTTAATGCAATCCTCATTAAATTCCTACAGGTTTATTTTCAGGAAATAGAACAAACATCTTAAAATTTGTATGCGACAACGAAAAACCCCGAATAGCCAAAGCAATCATTAGGAAAGAGGGATTACACATCCAGACTTTGAGCTATATTACAAAGCAATAGTGATCAAAAACGGTATGGTACTGGAATAATAACAGAGGCACAGATCAGTGGAATAGAATTGAATCATCAGAAATCACCACTCTCACACAGTCAGTTACTCTGCGACAAAGGAGTCAAAAGCATTTGATGGAAAAAAGAAAATCTCTTCATCAAATGGTGTTGGGAAAACTGGACAGCCGCATGCAAAAGAATGAAGCTAGACCACTCTCTTAACACCATTCACAAATATTAACTCCAAATGGATTAGACTTGGACATAAGACCAGAAACCAGAAAGCTCTTAGAAGACAACATAGGAAAGACTTTCCATGACATCGGTCGTAGAAAAACCCTTGAGGACTCAACTCCGCCATCAAGGGAAACAAAAAGAAAAATAAACAACTGAGGCTACATCAAACTAAGGAGTTTCTTCACAACAAAAGAAAACAGCACCAAAACCAAAAGGAAACCTACTAACTGGGAGAAGATATTTGCATTCAATATTTCCGACAAAGGCTTAATATCTAAAATATGCGGAGAACTCATAAAACTTAACATCAGAAGAACAGGCAATCCGATCAAAAAATGGGAGGAGGACTTGGAAAGACACTTTTCTGAAGTGGATACACAGATGGCCAACAGACACATGAAATTATGTTCCTACTTCCTGGCTATCAGGGAAATGCAAATTAGAACAACAATGAGAGATCACCTTACACCTGAGAGACTGGCTGTTCTCCAAAAGTCTGGAAACCACAAATGCTGGTGAGGATGCGGAGAAAAGGGAACACTTTGGTACTGTTGGTGGAACGAGTGCAAATGTGTGCAACCCCTATGGAGAACAGTGTGGAGATTCCGCAAGAAACTGAAGATGGAATTTCCCTATGAACCCATCATTCCATTCTGGGCATTTACCTGACAGATACAAAAGCCCCCATCTGCAGAGATGTCTGCACCCCCATGTTTATTGTGGCCCTATTCACAATAGCTAAGAACTGGAAACCACCTAAGTGCCCAACATCAGATGATGGATCAAGAAGATGTGGTCCATATATACAATGGAATACGACACAGCCCTGAGAAGAGAGGAAACCCTGTCATGTGAATCAACATGAATGGAACTAGAGGTAATGATGCTAAGTGAAACAAGTCACAAGAAGAAAGATAGAGACCAGATGACCTCACTCATGGGTGGAATGTGAGCAGACAAAACAAAGGAACAGATGAAGCACAACGAACTCGGAAACATTTCCAACAGAACTGAGGTGACTAGTAGGGAATGGGATGGGGGTGGTGCAAATGGTGGCGGAGCCCACTGGACAGTGGGGAAGAACACTTGGTGATGTGGTGGAGGGCAGGGTGTGTTGAAATATATCTAAGGAATGGGGAAACCTATACATAGGAAATTATTTTAATGTGTAGACTTATCACAACAAAAATAAATTTAAAAAATTAATGAGAGGAGACACAGAACGTAATTGATAATCTCACTCACTCTGTACCTGGTCTGATAAGCAACAATCCGTCATTGAATGATGACTTCTTATCATATTATGAGAAACTCTGGCCTTGAAGCCTCCAGGCTCTCCTCCCTCCACTGTAGCATGTGTCGTTTCAAACAAGGCTACTGTTTGCACAAAATTCCAATTCTAAAGGTCACTTTCACAGTCACCCGTCTCTGTCCCTATTTTTAGACCTTGAGGTAAACGTTCACTAACAATGCGCTATAAAAGTATACTGGCCGTCACTGTCAGTTTGAGGGAAAAAATGAAAGATGAACAGTTTTCTTTGTGATAAATCACTTTGCTATCCAATTGTTTATTAAGCCACAAATCTGAAGAGGACTGGCTTGTGCAATATTTGAGATTTCAGAGGAAAACAAAATGCACTGACTGTCACCTAAAATGTTTGACACAGGGGAACATATTTATGATTGCACTGTCATGGCTAAGCTTCAGAAACAGAAATCACAAAGTGATTTCTTAGACAACTATTTGAGAGCTACAGAGAAAATTATTTTTTATACTGGGAAAGCGACTGTCGCCCAGCCCAGTGTCATCTTCTGATTCAGGAGAGATGGACGTGGATTCGTAAAAAGGGAACTGTGTTCTCATCTACAGTTGAGGAGTTAAAGGATTTCTTAATGAAAATCTCATTTTTTTTTACAATTACTTTCTTCTAAACTAGCTAGATTCGTTGTATATTTTGCATCTGTGCACACAGCGGTAAGACGATGTTCCCTTCTCTGGTGTTTGCCCTACAACATTTGGTTATCAGGGCATAAGGAGAGTCTAACCATACCCATTGTTAAGAACTGGAATCATAACACCCACTTCTCCAGAGAGCCCTTAAAAACGCCACCAAATATCTGCCACATCGAAGCCAGTGAGCACTGAACCAATCAACTCATCTTCCCTAATATGGAGATTTTCCCACAAATTGGAGATGGATAGTTTGGCAAAACCGGAATTGGTGTTTTCCTGCTGAAATATTTCAAGTGCATGGGGACACTCACACCCCTGAGTAGGGAGGGCGGGTCTGACATCTTTACCAAATTACTCAATTCATGCCAAGAGAGAGGAAAGGAGGGCCTTGCCCACTTCCCTTCACCTCCGTCTTGTTCTTCTGCCATTCCCTGTGGTAACTCCAGCTTTAGTGCAGCTGGTCAACTCACAGTTCTTCAGCTTCTTTAGGTCCAGGGAATTCTGTATTTATTCCAGTGCTGCCATCCATGAAGATGGTCACGTCATCTGGGGTATTGGCCATCATTTCTAAGTGCCTGACGTGCAAATGTTTGCTGACTGCCAACTTCTATTCTTCCACTTAACATTTGCTCTCAGCGTTTCTAAACCTTCTCTTTCTTGTCAGTTGTCATTCATTCATTCATTATTCCACAAATATTCATCATTTATGCAAACACTTCATATGGATGGGGGAGGGGTACAATAATGATTAAGATCAACATGGCCCTGATCCAATAAAAGGCAATTATAAATGTGGATGTTATAAATAAATATACTATTTATAAAGTATATACCATACATGCTATATGTGTATACAGAGAAAAGTTTCCTTCTAAAACAGTATATTCTTTGTAGAGCTTGCAGCTGTCCAAACAGCAGTAAATTAAGTTCCCTTGTGTGACTCTCTGTAAGTTGGTTATCAGATTGTAAAATAATATACACATGTCTATATCTTCATTAAGACACTAAATTTCGAATGCAAATTTCCCGCAAATCACTCTTCCCTGCAGCCAGAATTCCACTATTAAAGCACATACTCCCACTGACTGGAAGGCAAAGCTACTCCTTCAGCACCCAGGAATGAGCTGCACCCCAAGGCACCGAATGGCAGCAGGGCGGCTGGACTGAGGTTCCCCTTCACACACCCTTAAGAGAGCCCTGCCAAATCTGACCTCATGTTTCAACCACAAACACACAGCTAATAATAGCTTCTGCTCTTAACTTACCAAATACAAATCTTAAAGGCAATTTTTGAGAACTAGCCAGATGTCTGAAAGGAAAATTTACAGAGCCTAAAAGTAACTACTACCCAAACAAAACTTCTCCCAGCAGCCGTGAGGCACTTCCAGGTTTCACCAGAAAAAGTCTTCCTCCACCAGTGTTTGTGTCTGTTCGCCCCAGAGGTCAAGTCTAGTAATGACCCCCTGCCAATTTCTGTTCTCTCAAAGTTATGTGTAATGGAGGTGATTAGATCAAGGGAAATATAGCCAAATAGTATAGATATTATATATCATATATTATATGTATATACATATATATACATGTGTGCCTATGTGTAGATATGTATATGCACATGCATATATATGAACATACGTGTGTATATACACTTATGTGTTTATCACTGTTAGTAGGATTCGGCTTATGTTTCGCAGCTCTGAAACAATATGTTACATGCATTTTTTAAAAGGTTCCTGCATTTTTTATCCTTAGATTAAAAACTCAAATTATAACATCTTCATTCCAGTATTCAGACTATTTGTAAAAGCAAAACATCCAAGAAATCCAATTCAAGTGACTCTCAAAAGAGCAGATGGCAAACCATGAAGACATCAAACTCTATATGTGATGGAGATGCCTGTTCCCTAGAGATGTGTGGGCAAATCAATTTCCTCCTGTGTGTGGCTCTGGAAGGGGAAAAAGGACTGTAACCTTTATAAGGGTAGGAACCATGTCTTATATTCACAACTGTAGGCCTAGTGCAGTTTATCATGATGACTGGCATGGACTAGAGTTCAATGAACTTTTGATGTCTGAATTATCAGGAGTGAGAGGGAAGATGGGTGGATGGATGGATCACTGGGTGGACAGAAAGGCAAATATATGCATAGGTACGTACTTAGGTAAAGGAGGAGTTGTGGGTAGAGAACAGTCAATGAGTTATGGAAAGATTTCTGATCCAGATTAATGACACACTTCGATGCATGTTAATAACACTCTTCTTTTGGTTGCCAATAAGAAAAATGTACTGAGCAAAGTTTGAAGTCAGGTGAATTAAGGTCTGGATCTTGGAGTGGCTGTTGATTAGCTATGCGAGTGAGGCAAGCTACATGGCCTTCGGGGGCCTATTTCCTCATCACTAAAATTGAAAAGTAAAATTTACTTGCAGCAATGTCGTTGAGAGGATGAAATGCAATTACAATGAAAGAACCCGTGGAATTACCAAGCAGTGTGCTTTTAAAATACTGGAAAGAGATTAAAGAGAATTGAAGATCACCTCTGTGCTGAAGAACATTTCACTCACTCACAGAGAAAAGAGATAAGGCTCCAGATAACTCCGGCTCCTGGAAATTTACTATCACTTGAAATACGCAGCCGTAAAAAGCTCTTGCATTATGCCTATATTGCAGTCTCGTGTCTTCATGTAAAATGCTCTTCAAGAGGAACTGTAGTCATCTCTTTCTTAAAACGGACTTTATTTCCACCGCTGCATTGATTCCCCGTGTTGTGTGTGTCCTAGTGTTTTTTAAAAGATCACAAAGAGTGGGGGAAGGGAGGCACAAAAGTCTAGAGCGGGAGTCAACAAACATTTCCTGCAAATGATCAAATAGCAACTATTTCAGACTCTGAGGGCTGTGCAGTCTTTGTCAGGACTACTCAACTCTAGTGTTAGAGCAGGAAAGCAGAAGCGATGCATAAATGACTGTCTGTTCCAAGAAGACTTTATGCTGGACCTAAAATTTAAATGTCATGAAATTTTCACATATCATAAAATATTCTTTTTCTTTTTTCAACAATTTAAAAATGCAAAAACAATTCTTAGTTCACAGACCATTGAAAACGCTAAAAAGGACTGAATTTAGCCCCTGGGCCCTAGTTTTCTGACCCCTGATCTAAGGCAAGCAGTTCCTTTAATGCTTGACAGGCGTCATTTAATGAATGAGCACCTTTTGCTTTGACTATTATGTTGATGTTCTCCTGAGCATTCATGGTCAAAAGTTACAAAAATTCATACCTCCTATGCTACCTAGAATGAAGCCCTATTATTAAGCTACTCTACTGGTAAAGATTAGGAATACTTACAACATACAGGTATTTTCTGCTGGATACAGAGTAGCTAATGTCTAGGTTTCTAGCAAAGACATCAGGTTAAGAAAATAAAAGAGAAAAGAATTTTCTTCTGGTTTCTGCTTAATCAATTGTTGAAGTGTGTTTGAGGGTGATGACAATTGGAAAGGCAGATTTCATTTCCTAATATAATAAATAATACATAACGACTTCCTATCCTGCTGTTAGAAAACCTTCGGGATGACTATTTCCATGACTTATTAAAACCTGCCTTTGGGAGCAAAGAATCCAAGTGCCCCCAACCACAGCTTAACTGCTACCATTTGCAAAGCTCCAGTTTGATTTGAACATTAACCCCTAAGTCAGAGACTTGGAATCATTTATCAATTAAAAATTGCATTTTTAATTGACCTAAATCAAACTCCCACAGACTCTGCATAAATGATTACAGTGGGAAGAGCAGTTATCCAATTTCTACCTCCAGTATATTAAAACTCAGCAGGAACTGCTGCTCAACTGTCAAATTAAAAATGCTTCCAATTTTCACAAGTACATAGAAGCAGTATTTAAGTGGGTACAATTAGTTCTCTTTATCTACTACCTCCATAGCTGAAAGTCCGTGTCCCGATGTAGATTGTAGATATTGAAACTCTTTGTAATAATGGGCTATGTAAATGGTGCCCTTTATAAACGGAGGTGGGGCCTGTGGGAAGTAATTAAGTTTAGAGGTGGTCACGAGGGTGGAACCCACATGATGGGATTAGTGTCCTAAGAAGAGAAAAAGATCAGACCTCTTGCTTTTTCTATCAAGTGAAAATAGAGTCCTCAGCAGGAACCAAATCTGCTACACCTTAACCTGGGGCTTCCCAGCCTCCAGAACTATGAGAAATAAGTGCCTATTATATATGCTACCCAGTCGATGGTATTTTGTAGATCTACTAGTTTAAGCTACTGCTTAGCTATTTTTATTTCAATGTTTGGCAAACTTTAAGCAATGAACTGTCATGTGAAATACGAGAAAAATAAAATAGCAGGGATACTATTTCTCAAGCTGGTTAATTTTTTAACTATTCAGTGTTGACAAGTAAAATATTCTGAAACACGTTAAGTGGCCTCATCTTCCTAGAAAGTAATTTGGCAATATTCTTAAATCCTTAAGGTTATGCATAAACTTTGAATCATTGATTCCTCTTTTAGCAATTACTTTTAGTGGGATAAAATGATGTAGAGTCAAAGATAGATGTATGAGGATTATGTAAAAATAATCTAAATATCCAACAACAATAAAACAATAATTAAAACATGGCAAATCTTTACTATGTTAGTGCTCAAAGTAAAAATAAATCACATTTTCAATAATTTTAGGGACATAAGAGATTTTATAAAAGATCATTACATAAAACACTATAAAACTATAAGTGATACACTCTCTAATAGTATTACTTATCTGTTGCTTTATAACAAATTACCTCACAACTAAGTGTCTTAAGCAGCACACATGTGTCTATAATCTCACATGCTATGTGGATCAGGAATCCAGGCACAGCTTCTTGGGGAACACTGCTCAGGACCTCACAAAGCTGTGATTAAGATACCCATTAGGGCTGCGGTCTCATCTGGAGGCTCGACTAGGAGAGGATATGCTTCCAAGCTCACTTGTGTGTCTGTTGTTTAGTCAGTTCACTGAGGGCATCGGACCGAGGGCTTTACGTCTTGTTGGCTGGCACGTGGAGGCCATCCTCAAGAGTCTTTCAGCAAGTCAAAATTTACAATCTTTTGTGCTCAAACCATGGACATGACATCCCTTCAAAATTGCCAAATCCGATAAGGTATACGTAAGTTATTCACAGGCCAAAAAATTACACAAAGCTGTAAATCACAGAAAACAGAGACCACTGGGAGGGTCATTTTAGAAATCGCCTACCACATACAGCCACATTTATGTGCTAATGCAGTACATAAATACACAGAAAACCACTGCAGGGAAACGTAGCAAAGTATTGCAAGTGATTATTTCTAATATAAAGAACTGTGGATGATTTTTCATTTTGTCCCTATACTTTTCTGTGGTCTGTGAATTATTTTTATGAGAATATATTACTTTTATTAGAAAAATGCACTGTAACTTTTTAATGAACATTTAGTAAAATATAATTATCACGCTTTACTCAGAAGCTACAATTAAGTTATTCTCAAATGATCCTTCCTGTGATTGAAAAAAAAAAAAAAAAGACTTTGATAAAGGTCTGGTTGCTGTTAGAATGCTCGAAATCCCGGTAAACACTTGAAAGCATCTAGTAACTAAATGGGTATTTGGGTCATGATTAACTACATCTGGGTTAATTTTGAACCCTTTTCACTGTATAAGATAACAAACCCAGAAGAAATATATTTAAATAACCAGCTTTTTTACACCAAGGCTTATCTTTTCAGTCACAATCATAGAGAGGAATGTTTCTATAAGAGTAAGTCAACTATTCAACACGAATTTTCTCTCCCTTCACTTTGGAATGGTGATGGCCTCAGAGCTTCAGAGAGATAGGATCCTTCTGCTCAAGACCCTTACATTCTAATTGGTAAGAAAGAGCAAAAAGACATCAAATAACAGCATATAACTTTTTCTTTGAGGTACATAAAACATCCTATTTTCTGACATGCTTGCACCACTGCACCTTAATAACTCAAATAAAGGAAGACTAAAGTACCCCCAAAATACCTGGTAGAGGCAACTTGGTATCTGGGCCCTCCAAAAAGTGGCTAGCACCTGAATACAGGTGGAAGGTAGAACAAGACATTGCAGAGGAGAACTGACCAGTACACTATCAGATTATGCCTAATCGCTGTATAATTAAGAATGCCCTGTCACATTTCAAAGTGTTCCAATTTTAATAAGTCACATGAAAACCCTAAGTAAAGTCATTCGATGTTGACTAAATTGAATCGATGTGCTCAATACATAACCATTCCTACCAGCATCAGCAAGAGAATATTTGCTCATTGGGGTTATTTGTTCCTTTATTCATTGTAAATTTAACTTAAAGGGCAATTAGTTTTAACTTTTTTTTTACTGTCAGGGCACAATAATAGCCAATTAGAAATATCGACCGTAAATAAGACTGTATTTTCGCATAGTTTTTCCCTCTCTTGTTTTTCTGTACAGTTGTCAGAATACTAGTGTGAATGTTAGAAAGACCCCTCAGGTTTCTCAGTAGCAGACATACTAAAGTCTACAGAGGACACAAAGGTGCCCATGGCTTGAGGAAGGAATTTATGAGGGTTTTTCTAGAATTTTCTAGGATCGGGATGGAGATGAGATTTCTTCCCCAGCGTTCTCCTAAGAACTAGAGTGAAAGGCTCATCAAATTAAATGCCTTATCGGAAATGAACTGAGATTTGGGGGGAGGGGTTGCATCTCCATGGTGACCCGGTCACACCTCAGCTGGGCCTCATATTGCTCAGCATAAGCTGATGGAAGTATTAAAGCATATGAAATGACTGGCACCAGATAAAAGCCATAATCATTCAGCATTCTTGCCGTGACAAGAAAATCACAACTTGTTACCGAGGCTTCAGTGGCAACCATGGCAGATGCAATGGTCAGTTCAAGTTTAACAACAACTTCCGCCAACCACATAAGTTAGAAAAGAAAAAAGCTAAGCCATGATCAATTTGATAAAAATATATGCATAATTTTACTTGGTGCTAAGTGAAATGAAAAACCTCTACAATGTCAAAGTTGAACTGTCTCCAAAGAAAAATCTTGCTTCAAGGTAGTACCTAATTTATAAACCTGTAAACTGCAAATTTAAGCAGAAAAGCTTAACGTACAGGGGAAAAAGAACTGACTAACTAGTGTGCTATAAACAGAAAGACAGAGATGTTTTTGGAAGAGCCACGAAGAAGAAAAAAAGCTGCCCACTGCACATCGGGGTTTTTCATGGTATCACCGAACCTCACATAGAAGCGCAGGAATACACACAGCGAAGTGCAGGGCAGGCAGTTCCCCTAAAATCTAGCAGAAGGCAAAAATCCTAACGGACACAGAATTCTGCCATTCTCCCAGACTCTGACGGGACCACATCAACTAATTACAACAATTCCTGAACTCAAAACATTTTTATTCTAAATGTTACTTCTGTTTTCATTCCATCTGGATTAGTCCTATAATGCAGAGAATTAAAAAAAAATTAGCCTAATTGTTTGTGCTTGTATTCAAGAGAACAGCATATTGCACTAATAGAAAACAAAGACAAAATTAATTTTCTTTTTTAGGAAGAGAAAAGCCCAAATTTCATAACCTGTGTATGGAGAATCAACATGGCAGGATATTCTGAGACAGTCGGGGCAGATCCGCTGAGGTCTGGACGGGGGATCTGGGTCTCAGGGGAGAGGAAGGGGGTCTCCATGTGGGAGAGAGAAATGCCTCCTCCTTACTCTAAAAGTAAAGATAAATCACCCCCCTTTCTACACCTTCTAAAGAACGGGGACAGGAGACCCATTCTGGACGAGGTGCAGCTGCCGGCCCAGGGGTGGCAGGTGGCTTCTTGGATGAAGGGAAGGGCGACAGGGTTAGAAGAACAGGAGCTCCCCCTTTGTCTGTGGGGCTGTCCTCCCCTGTCCTTGTTCTTTATGTCAGAGTGGGGCGTCCACAGAGACCGGTTGTGAGGGACTCGGGGTGCTCAGTGTCTGCACCCACAGTTCTGAGGGACTCGGGATGCTCCATGTCGGCATCCACGGACACCGGTTCTGAGGGACTCGGGGTGCTCTGTGTCAGCACCCAGAGATCAGTTCTAAAGGACTTGGGTACGACTCGGGGTGCTCTGTGTTAGTTCTCACAAAGACCGGTTCCAAGGGACTAGGGGTGCTCTGTGTCAGCACCCACAGAGACCGGGTCTGAGAGACTTGGGGTGCTCTGTGTCAGCACCCAAGAGACCAGTTCCGAGGGACTTGGGGTGCTCTGTGTCAGCACCCACAGAGACCAATCCAAGGGACTTGGGGTGCGGTGTGTCAGCACCCACAGAGACCAATCCAAGGGACTTGGGGTGCGGTGTGTCAGCACCCACAGAGACCAGTCCGAGGGACTTGGGGTGCACTATTTCAGCTCCTCAGTTGCCATCTCTGGGGTGTAAAGACATGTGCTTTGATTTGCACTGTTCTTTTTTGTCTTCACCCTATTCTTTGTTTTTTTCTCTTCACAGAGCTCTTGTCATGAAAATAGGAAGCTGATTCTTCTCCCTCCAATTAACGTGTGTGACTTCCAGAAAAACTAACTTTTGATAGTACAGTTTAAACGCAAGCATCTCCACGTAAAAAGCTCAAAAAGTCAATTCACTGAGTTGAAACAAGTCTATTTCCCAAGTTTTCATAAAACCTAATGCATTGTTTTCTGTCACTGCTTTTACCATTTCCTCTGAATTGTTAGCTGCCATAAATGCACATTTTGCTAACACATTTAAAATCTTCCTAAGTACTAGGGACTTAAATTAAAATGATTCTTTGGGGACTGTGAAGTAACGTTTGAGTAGTTTTCTGACGTGCAAGTAATAAATAGTGACAAATTAATCTTCTAGAAAAGAAAAATGAGAAAGTGCATTCGATAATATCAACGGGTTGTTTTCCTGTGAAAACAATATGGCTACAGCTAAGCAAATGACAGCTTTCGATGAAATCAAGAGAAAGCCTTTTGTTAATTCACAAGGACGCAAGACGGAGGATTGGCCAAATACAGACCGTGCAAGTTTGCCATACAGTGGTGGGTCCATTTTGAAAGCAAAATACAATCATCACCAGGAGAAATAAAAGTGAGAAGAGGAGGCTGTTCCTAGAATTTGTTATCTAGGGCTAACAACTCCAGTGCAAAATAAGTTCTGAATAATGTTTACATTTCTTCAGACTCAAGAAAATAGCAAAGTCCAAAAAAAGCAAGCATAACACTGAAAAATGCAGACAGAAACAATGCAAATTCAGTGACTCAATATAAATCTGCCAGACCCAAATCTTTCAAAGTGATTTGCAAGTTGTCATACATTAAATATTCAAGCTTGAGGTTATATTCAGTCTCTGTGAGGAATAATAATAATCAATCATGACGAAATTTCAGACATTTAGAAAAGCTACCTGCATGACCATATAGCTAATTTTGACTGCATGTTTAGACAATAATTTCTCGACTTCCATCATTGTCATCTAAAATTCATTATACCCGCCATCAAAATCGCCACGTGTTTTCAGTTGCAGTGGTCCTCATAGCTGTCCTGAGATATCGGTCTGAGTTGACGTACAGAGAAATCGGAGCCAAATTGCTAGCACACCCAATATTAAACTCAAACTTTAATTCCTACCCCCAAAGAGGAAAATATTCACTTCCAGCAAATGAAAGAAAAAAGCACATACATAGTCCTACATTAACTATCAAGACAAAGACTTGAATATTTTCATTTTAAAATGTATTAGCTAATAAGAGGTTAATGTACTAATTTTGTATACGAGAATGAGTAAGATCTAATGGATAATGAATACTATTTTAGACAAGGGTTAGGCTGCAGAGAAACATCACGCTTGTAAATGCAAAACTTTACAATTTAGCTAATCGGAAAATGAAAGGTTTCAGGAAGCATGCACTGACAATCTCAGCTGAAGGGATTTCTGACTTCCAAAATTCAGGACTGCAAACCCAGAGTCTAAGGAATGTGAGAAAGGTAAAAGAATGACAAGGCTGCAGGAGCGGTAGGGAGAAGAAACATAAGCCTTAACCTATAAAAGGAACACGGGGGCTGATTATGAAAAAAAAAAGATTGTTTCTAAACTATGCCTTCTGAATTAGACAACAGTGCAATGCTGTAACTTTCTACTAACTTTTCCTAGGATTTTATGAGGGGGGGAGAGAGACAGAGAGAGACAGAGAGAGAGAGATGGGAGGGGAG
>RJWH01008432.1:0-30501 GCA_004363575.1 Solenodon paradoxus
GATCTGGACCCAGGGATCAGCCCATGCTCACTGCAGAGGCACCAGATGGGCCCCACCTCCACCCCAGCCCAACCAGAGGGAGAGCAGGTCCTGGGGAGGCTCAGTCACCGCGAAGATCCAAGTGCACCATTTTTAGCTTCAGATGTCCCTAAGCCACAGCGAAGGGTGCAGGTCGGGGCAGAGTTAACCAGAGTCCCGTGCAGCACCCGTTGTGGAGACAGCCCAGCGGGGGGGACCCTGGGAGGAGCCACACTCACTGAGCTGGCTACAGGTAGCGGCTGGTGCCTCCTTCCTGATGCCTCTGGGGTCTGAAGGCAGATGGCTCAGGGAAGCATTTGTGAGCATTAGGTGCAGTTTTATACATTTATTAGAGGAAATGGAGGGGAAAGAAAGCAAAAGCAGGAGATGGAGTCTCCCAGGCAGGGAGGGTGGCCCTGCAGGCTGGGGGCTGGTTGGATTATACTCTTGGGCAGGGTTTCTGTGTGGACCCCCTGTCCAGCGTCTGTAATTAGCAGGGGAACGGAGGTCCCGGACATTTGAAAGCAGAAGTGGGGGATTTCCAGGAAGTTCTCCAGGCCAGTGAAGTGACCTCTGACATTCTGGTGGTTCCAGTTCCTTGCTGTTTTGGGGAAAACATCAAGTTGATGCAGGGATTGTGGGGTCTGAGGTCACTCAAAGACAGGCCCAGTGAGGAAGCAAGTTGGGGTCCATTAGTGGGGAGCAGAGAGAGAGGATGGAGCCAGCCAAGGGAGGCTAAGACTCTGCTCGCCTTGCTGGTGGCCTGAGTTTTTAATGAAAAACCCACGCAGTGAGGAAGGGGGATGGAGAGAGGGTCATCACGCCAGGTTTCAGTTCCCGATTGGGCAAAGTGACATTGCCCTTTGAAGTTATTGGTGGGCTTCTTCGACCTGTGCTTCCCTTTGTTCCTTAGTGCAGTGCGTCCATCCTGGTCACGTCCTGGTCATGTCCTACACGTGGGACACAGCCTCATGTCAGAGTTGTCCATGGTTTTTCCTTATCGATCTGGGTGATTGCATTCCTCTGCCGGGTGGTGCCAGGGACCATTCATTGCCCCGATATCCAGACTTCGATCCTTGGCCTAAGGCTTCCTCTTGTGGGGGTCCTCACAGGGATCACATGAATCGTTCCAGAGGGCTAGCAGGATGAATTGAGCCTCTAGTCCTCAGTCACTACCCTGTCGGGTGTGGCTCAGGGCATCCCAGGTCCCCCATGACCTTCATTGATCTAGAAGGTCTGGATGTAAAGAGGAAATGCAGAGAATGCTACTTTGGGCCCCCCAGTTCCAGAGCTGCTTTCCCAGGACGCTGGAGGGTCCTGAAGAAGCCACTTCATTCCCCACTGCAGGGCACAGGGCAGCTGGCAGAGAGGAGGCTGGGCTCATACTTTGGATTTTGCCAACATCAGGCACCACAGTGCCAAGGGTAGTGCCCACATACCCACATGACCCCGAGTGCCCTCTGCTGCTGCTGGAGCCCTTCCGACTCCAGCCATGCCATCTACTGAGCAGGAGCACCTGCAGGCCTTCCCAGGCTGTCCCTGTCAGCCCTCAAGCAGTCCCATTGTACAGATGGTGAAACTGATGCTCAAGATTTCCTGCATTGCCCAAATCAACCCCAACTCTGTGTCCTGTGAGCACTTACAGGGGGCTTCTGGGCGGGCACCCCAAAACCTGGATTCAGACTGAGGGAGCCTTGTCTGGAGTGAGACTCACCCACCTGGGTCTGCATCTAGGAGGAAGACCACCCAGGAAGGAGCCCTGACCCTGGGCACCCAAGATGTGTGGGGTTAGGGTGCTGGGGAGCCCTTGGGCCTGTGGCTCCGGACCCTGCCTGTCACTGGCTGGGAGACACTGGCAGAACAGGCAGGCAGTGATTGTCACTCTAAGGCACAGTCTCCTGGAGTTAGAGACACGGGAGTGGGGTCTGGTACCACACGAGGGAGAATGGATGGAGGGGAAGACGCCAAGGGGATGTGGGGTGTGGCCGGGCTGCCTCCTCCCAGAACCATGCTGCTGGGTCAGTGGGGACCAAAGCCCTGCGTGGGGGATGTTTGCAGGACTCTGCTCTGGTGCACGCCTCTCTGGAAGCCGAGGGGGCTCGGGTCAGGAAAAGGGTCCCGTGCTGGGACCCCTGCATGTCTGCACCCCGCCGGCTCTGGGAGGGGACCCAGAAGTGAGAACCATGACCACAAGCACCCTCAGGCCACAGTGTGAGCAAGAAAGAAAATAAAGCAGGAAGTCACACTTGGCAGGAGCTGGGCTCAGTGACTCAGGCTGAGCTCAGGTCACTAGCAAGGTCCAGGGGGGCAGACAGCACAGAAGGTGACCACAGGTAGCTGAGGGGGCATGAAGAGGTCAAGGCCAGAGGCCGTCTTTCCAAGGTAGTCAGGTTTGGGGCCCTTGGGAGCGAGAGGTGCTGTAAGCAGGGGGCCCCATTCCTGCCCAGTGGAGCGAGGTAGGTGGGCAGGTGCCCGTGGGGCAGCACTCAGGGGAGGGCTGGGTGTGGGTGCTCGTGAAGTGACACCTGGGGTTTTGTCTGGGCAGCCGCGTGGGGGACTGGCTGTTTCCTCCTCCTCTGAGGGGCACGCACCCGGTAGTGGGGACAGACGGATGGGAGCCCAGGTTTCCACTAAACGTTCAGGGGGACTCAGGTGAAAATGATGGATGAAGGTGGCTGGGAGCAGGTGTGACATGGAAAGCTGTAGTCAGGACGTCCCTGAAGGGGACGGCGGGATCCTCCTGACAGATCCGCTGTGCGGTCAGCAGCCGTTCTTTTCCTTCCCCTCAGAAGTCTGGGCTGCAGGCCGCCCAGCACCGAACCCACCCGGGTCGGCAGCGCCAGGCCAGGAGAAGGCGGCCCCGGAGCAGCGAGCACACACCTGCCCGGGAGGCGGGGCGCGGCATTGAGGCCCCGCCCCTTCACCGCCCACCCCACCAGGCGCCTGCGCGGCCGGGGCGGGGCGGGGCGGAGCGCGGATCCCGGCAGCGGCGTCTCCGCGTTTCCGCCGGCCGCGCGGGCGCAGCGGCAGCTTCGCAGGCTCCATCGGTTGTGCCCCGCGGCCCCGGCCGACCCGGGTCTCCGCTGGCAACATGGGGAAGGTGCGGGGGCTGCGCGCCCGGGTGCACCAGGCTGCCGTGCGGCCCGCGGGGGAGCCCGTGCCCGGCCCCGCGCCCCCTGCCCCGGAGGCAGTCCCTCCACAGGCCTCGGCCGGAGTCGGGAGGAAGGTAAAGTCGGGCACCGCGCGCCCCCGGGCGGCGAGGCGGGCGGGGGCCGGGGCCGTGGAGAGGGGGCGGGGCCGACCGGGCCGAGGGGGCAGTGGGGGGCGGGGCCGGGGTGAGGGGGCGGGGCCGACCGGGCTGAGTGAGGGGCGGGGCCTGGGGCGGGGCGGCGGGAGGGGCGGGGCCGGGGTGAGGGGTGTGGGATTGAGGGACGCTGCAATCACTTGGGGTCGGTGGGACAGGGACCTGGTGGGGCGCAGGCGCAGCACCGTGCGTCTTTGGGGGTCCTGCCCCCCTCCCCCGCTCACCAGCGTCTTCCGTGGGTGGTAGCAGAAGGCTTCTCCCCAGGAGAATGCCCCCCACCCTCCAGGGTGGTGTTTGCAGCCAGAGCTGCGGGTTTCCCAGGGTCGTGAAATATGGCGGGGGGCCTTTTCCCCTGCAGCTGTGCTCCCTGGAAAGGCGGGAAGGTCCCAGGGTAGCCCTGGATCAGCTGCAGAGCACCGACTGGGCTCTGGGTTGGCACCAGGTGACAGCGTGTGAACCCTTGATGTAGGAACAGGTGCGGGTGGGAGCGGCTGGGGCGCGCCGCTGTGTGGGCTCCAGTGGGACCCGGTCAGAAGGCGGTGGCTCTCTGGCAGCGCTGCGGGGTGCTGAGACTGACTTTCAGCTGTTCCCGGGCCTGAATCCCATCCAAGGTGGTCCCCAGCAGAGGCACAGCCCGTTGGTGATTTGAGGCAGGAGGGTGGTGCCCCGGGGCAGGGGCTGCGCCTCCTTGGGGAGAGGCCGTGTCGTGACCTCGACTTGGGGAGCAGGCCCTTGTCGCTCGAGGAGTGGGCTTCTGGAGCCCTGGAGGGCCCCCTGCGGCCGAGCGACCGGCTGTGGCTCCGCTCTGATGCGCTGGGGCGCATGTCTCCTCCTCCTCCCAGGCCTGGCCGTTCCTGAGCGCCGACGTCTTTGCCAGGACCAAGATAGAGCCCAGTGCCCTGGTGCAGAGGCTGGACCTGGATGCACGGAGCGTTGTTGCCCTCAAGAGAGGTAAATGGCCCGAGGGGCTGGTGGGGACCACCCAGGGCGCCCCTGGCTTTGGGAGGCTGCACGTGGTGGGCCGGAGCAAGCCGCAGTCCACTCTGTATCGAGAACCTTTCTGGTGAAAGACTTCAAGGTAGACGACGATAGAGCCAGTGGCTTCAAGAAATTCCTCGACCCCATCGCCCTTTTAACACACCTGGTCGCATTGGAGCCAACAGGGTTTCTCGCGCCTTTAGCCGCGTCTCCGGGCTCTTACGTGGACCACGCTCCTCCATGCAGCAGCAGCCCCGCGTCGCATGAATCTGTCTTCGTGAAGGTCGGGCTGGCCAGGCAGGTCGCCTCTCCTGCGCCTCATCTCCCTGTTTTCAGGCAGTGCGGGGTGGGGACACCTGCCTCCTCCCGCCCGTCCCGTACGGTCTCGTCCCACCCAGGATGGAAGCCGCGGGTCGGGGGCAGCTGGCCTGCACGTGGATGGGGAAGCCATACCTGCCTCTGACGGGCGCTCGTTCCTCCGTCTCCTCCCTGGGTCACCTGCCATGTCCGGGTGTCGGGACGCCTTCTAGCCCCCGCAGGTCGGCAGAGCTCTTGGTACAGCTGGGCACCCTGCCCCCCGTGGTGAGCTGTAGGAGACGTCAGCTCTGAGGGGGCCTGCACGCTCGACCCGGCGAGGCTGGCCACCAGAGGCGGCCGTGGCATGGCAGTGTGGCCCAGCGCACCCACCGGGGCCTCGCGGCCTCTCCCGCGCCCATCGGCCTCCAGCACAGCAGCCGTCGTGTGGCGGACGGGCACGCTGGTGGCACGCTGGCCCCTCACCGCCCTGCCGGCTGTGGGGGGTGCACTGCGTGGGGTGGCCGGGCGGCATCGCACCAGAGGCCGGGCCCTGGGCACCGAGGTTCCTCAGTGGCGGTGAAGCCGCTTTCAGGCTCTGACGTTTGTGTGCAAACGATGGCCTCTGCTGGCCGGGCCGCACCACGTCCCATATCTCCTGCTCCCTGGTCTTGTTAGTTAGTACACTGCTGCTGCTGCCGCGGTTGGTGTGCTTTCCCGATGGTCCTGTGACGGTCTCCTCCGTCCCCCAGGTGTGGGGTAGGGGCGGTCGCTCCGTACCGTGGGTGCCGGCAGGGGCGGGTGGGGCACCTGGGTGGTGGGTAGACCATTTGCATCCCCTCAGCTCACCTTCCCAGGAGTCCGGTGAGCCAGCCACTTGCTGTGGCCTCAGACAGCTGCCCTCTGTCCGGCGGCGGGGACAGTCCCCACGGCATCAGACCCTGCTGTGGAGAGGGGCCGAGCCCTGCTCCCCTCTGCCTGCTGACCCTTGTTTCACACCCCAGGGGCACTGCAGCCCTCTGGGGACCCTGTGGGGCACCTTCTCATGCGCCCCCCCACCCCATGAGCCCTACCCACCCTGCCAGAGCAGGTGCTCCTGGGTGCTGAGATTTGCAGAGTGCAGAGCCCCCGCTTCAGGACACAGCTGGCCCCAGCCTAGAGCACAGGCCTGGAGAGACACCTCCCCCCCTGTGACCCTCAGTGACCCCGCTGCTGACACCCTCCTCCCCCAAGCAGAGCCGTCTCCTCTGAGCCAGGTGCGGATGTGCGGTTCCCCCAGCAGAGGGCGCCCGCGCTGCGTCTGCGCCAGAGGCGGGAGGCCTAGTGTCAGGGCCTTCGGACCTGGTGGTAACAGGAGGCCCTGGGACACGGCAGCACAGGCGTGGGGAGCTGGTCACAGTCTGGGCAGGCACGTGACAGCTCGTGGCCGCCCAGCTCCTCTGTGCGCCTCCTGGGCGCGTGGTTCCTGGCCGGCGGCTCCTGGAGTGGCCCCTTGGAGCTGCCCAGGCCTCCAGGAACGCCTGGACACAGGGCCCGCTGTGAGCCTGGCCACGCGGCCGGCCTGGCTGCTGTGGCTGCTGTGGCCGGGTCTCCAGCTGGTGACACAGAAGCAGGAGCAGCCCAGCGACTCCCACGTGGGAGGGCTCTAGAGGCTGACGGTCCTCAGCACGCGGTGTCGCGAGTGTGTCGGTCAACGAGTTACCCTGCTGTCTGTCCACTGTGTTCCCCGAGGAGGCGAGTCCTCTCTGGCTGGGCTGTCCTGGTCCCGCCTGTCCCTGTCCAGCTGGCACCAGCGACAGCTTTGTTCGGGAAGACGCAGGAGATGGGTTCCGGCGCTGGCTGAGCTTCCGGCCGCTGGGCAGTCTCCACCTGAGTGCTGGGGGTCTTCTGTCCCGCCTGCCCCGGGAGAGGGCGCTGGTCACTGAGGACGTCTGAGTGCTTCTGTGCACAACTGTGCATGAGCGCCGCCCAGCTGGGTCACTCCACTCCCGTCGTCCGCAGCCGGGACCCTGGGCAAGTGGCAGCTCTTCGAGGCTGTTTTTTCTGTGGACTGTGGCCAGGGCACAAGTCACTGAACCGAACGAGACCAGGCCCCCGCTGACCGCACCTTTCTGCAGGGCTAGCGGACGTGTGCTGGCCAGGCCCCAGGGCCGGGCCGAGTCCTTTGTGCTGTGGGGCCCCTGCACAGATGGCCTTTCTTGACTGACCTCCTTTCAGCCCTGGAGGCTGCAGGCAGGTCCCAATGCCACCGGCTGGTTCCTCTGGGAGCCTCCTGGGCGCGTGGCCACCGTCTGTGTCCTCACGTGGCCACCACTCCCTGCGTGGCTCAGGGCAGTCACCCCAGTTCCACCCTCATGCCGTGCTTAAAATCCATCTCCGCGCTCTGCCGCTCCCCAGTGCTCGGGGCGGGTCCACCAAAGAGCCGGGGACACGCAGTTCAGCCCGTGGCGGTGAGGTGCGGACGTTGGGCGAGAGCAGGCTTGGAGTCACCGGAGCTGGGAGGCACCCCGAGTGAGAGCGGAGCTGGGGTGCACGTGGGAGGAGGCTCTGCCTGCCCACCTCAGTGCTGGCCAGTGCTCCCAGGAGTCTGCAGGCAGGGGGACTCCCCAGGCCTGGGCTCAGCGGCGGGATGGCTCCTGCCAGCTGTTCTAGCCAGGCCTCTGCGGGGTGGCCTTGTGGCCGCAGGGCTGCACCCCCATGCTTGTCCTGGGCCGGGTCGGGCTGTGGGTCAAGCCTGTGGGGGCCCAGCCTGGCGGGACATGGCTCTGCATTCCTCCTGACACTGCTGGTGGGCACGTGTCCCCTCCCCTCCTCTCATCCCCACTGTCCCCTCAGGTGCGGAGCCCAGGGCTGTTTTGCCCAAGAAGGAGAGGCTGAAGCTGAGGCACCGGAGGTGGCTGCAGAGTGAGTGCCCGCGGGGGACGGGCGGAGGGCCCCGGGGCGGCTGTCACCCTGCCGGTGCTCCGGGCCTGGACCTCTGCTGCCCCAGAGCAGCTCTCCAGAAGCTGCCGCTCAGCCGCTGTGTTGGAACGATTCCGCCTTTGGTGCCCCGAAACGTGAACGACAAAGCCCCCTCGCCTGTGGCGTGTCGGGCGCGGCTGTTGGGGTCGCCCACTGCCCCGGCCCGTTGGCCCAGCGCCGCGCTCAGCCGTGGACGTCTCGCGTGGAGACTGCGTTTGAATAGCGAGCGAGGCTCCAGACCCGGCGGTTCTCTGAGCTCACGCGTTTCCAGCCCCGCGAGCCCCTCCCGGCCACCTCCCCGCACACCGTTCTCGAGCCTCCTGTGTTTCTAACTTCTAAGGTCGGTGCAGCAGGCACGACGGCGAGCAGGCAGGCAGCCAGGAAGAGGCGGGAGGAAGCGTTTCCACTGCTCTTCTTTAGCTGTTCACACCGTTTTTCCCTCGGGCCCGGGTAGCGTGGCCCGCGTCCTTCGGAGGCGACTGGCTGTCCGCTGCTCCAGGGCGCCGTCCGTTCCTGCGGTTTCACGGCCGCCTTGATGCCCGGGAGGCCAGCTCCGGCTCTGTCCCGAGCGCGAGCTGCTCTTACCCGTCTGCCGCGACGCTTTGGAGTTGGCCTCGCGGGGTCTGTGAAAAGCCTCGTGGGCTGCTCAGACGGTCGGGGGGCTGCCGGGACGCCCAGAGGCTGGAACGCGGCTCTGCAGGGGGTGGTGATCGGGGTGAGGCCCACTTTGCTGAAGTGCCCAGTAGCTTGTCGGCCCTCCTCCGGGCAGGACGCGTGCCCGTCCCGTGGTGCGAGGAGACCCGCACGGGGCCCTCCTGCTGTGGGCTCAGTTCCAGGCACAGCGCAGGCTCCTGCCGCGCCGGGCGCTGCCTTTCTCCTCGTGTGTCCCAGGAGGTCTGGGGAGTGGGGACGATGTCGTAAACCCAGGGCCTGCCGTTGCGCCCTGACTGTCCCCGCGCCCAGGCCTCCGTGCCAGCCCTCGTCGGAGGGAGGCAGCCTCGCAGCCTGCGCTTCCAGCCTCGCAACCAGCCCTGTGATTAAATGCGCGCCCCTGTGATTAACCGGAGGAAATAGCACAGAGCCTGCCTGCCCGCTTCCGGGCCAGCGGAGGCCGTGCAGGGCTGTGGAGGCGGCCGCCTGCCGGGCCGAGCAAGCCTGCTGGCTGCTGCCATCTCTGGGCCCTCATGCTCCCTAACCCTGTTCCCTCCTAGAAATCGAAGCCATAAAGCAGGCCGAGCAGAAGCGCAGGGCCGAGCAGAGGCGCAGGGCCACGGCGGTGGTGGGGGACCTGCAGCCGCTGAGGGACGCCCTCCCCGAGCTGCTGGAGCTGGAGGCCGGTGCCCAGCGACGGCGCACCAGAGCGTGAGTGCCCCTCCGGGCTGGGCCTGCCTGCTCTCCACGCGGGGACAGCCACGTGGACGGGGCGGGGCTCGGTGCAGCGGGGGGCCCTGGCCCTCTGTCCAGGGGCTGGCGGTTGACAAGACCTGGCACTTGAGAGAGCAGGCCGGGGCCTGGGTGCCCACGTGGTGTGGATGCCGGGTGCGGTGCAGTGCAGCAGGGAGGAGCCGGCAGGCTGGGCCTTCACGCCACCGTTGTGAGAGCCTCCTCCTGGGACTGCTGGGCCCACCCTCGGGGCTCAGCCGCCCAGGCCTGGGCTGGTGGGCAGCAGGGCCCCTCCATGAGCAGGCCCACAGCCGCCCCGGGGTGGAAGCGTCCAGAGCTGGGCTGCCACGAGCTGAGGGATTGAACCCGTGCTTTTGACGCAAATTCCATTCCTGGTTTGCAAACAAAAATGTGCCCCCGGTCAAGGGTCCTCTCCCTGCTTTTAGTTTTCTCTGAAAAATGTGCTTGGGCCCAGAGGGAGCCAGGGCTGCGCCAACAGCACAGGCCAGGGCCGAGGAGGGATATGGAGTGGACTGCTGGTGCCGGACCCTCGCTCAGCCCCCGGCGTGTGCCCCCATCCCCTGTGTTGTCCCCCAACCCGCTCCCCGTGCGTGGCAGCACCGGCCGCGCGTGCACAGCTGGACCAGGGACCCAGGCGTCCCCCTCCCACTGCCGGGCAGGTCGCTGTGCAGACTGCGTGTTTGAAGTGAGGGCTGGCAGAGGCCTGTGCTGTGCTCCGGCCCCCATTTTCCCGCAGGTCCCATCCGCCCAGGACCCGGGACACGTTTGCCTGTCCTGTCCCTTAGACTCGTCTGTCTGTCCTGTCCCTTAGACTCGTCTGTGGCGGGTCCTCAGATGTCCCTGCGCTTGGTGACCTGGCTGTGGGAGGAGGTGGGCAGGGCCCTGCAGAAGGCCCTGGGCTGGGGGTGCTGGGTTCGCCCTGGACTGGGCTGGGGTCGTGCGGCAGACCCAGCACCCGGGCGGCTGTGGGAGCCGAGCCACAGCTGAGGAGGGGGTGCTGGGAAGCGGGGCCCCCCCTTCTCACAGACGCGTCCTTGGCGGTGGGGTCGGCCGCAGGAGGGGGGCCCACACCCTCCCCTGGACCCCAGCCTCGAGGCGCCTCCTGCTGACTCCGGCATCATGGGGTGCCGATTTGGGGTGTGACCACCACGTGCCTCCGCAATCCCGCTGGGCCTTGTCCGGGGCCCTGGGCCGCGCTGCTGCAGACTCGGGCCACCGCTCACGAGACCTGCCTGTGTCCAGCGCACCCGCCTTGCCGCGGCGCTGCTCCACAGGTCCCAGAGCGCGCAGGATGCTGTCCAGTCACGCCGACAGCTCTTTGTCGGCCTCAGTAGGAGGCCCGGGGAAGACCTCCCCGTGGGTGGTGTCTCGCAGGCCCCCAACCTCAGACGCGGACAGGCTGGGGCCTGTGGCCCCCGTGCTCCTCACCCATGGGGTCTTCAGCCCCGGGGTGGAGCCTGCCCGCCCAGGCCAAGCCTTTGGGCAGTGCAGACTCAGGCCAGCGCGGACGGCCCTGGGCGCCTGTCCATCACGTGTGGAGCTGGGGGGACCCGAGTGCCGAGCCGCCCCGCAGGCCAGGCCGCACGTGCCTTCTCCCAGCTCTGGGCACCGAGGCTGGCGCTCCGCTCCCCTGTGGGCTGACGAGGCTTCAGAGACGGGAGCCTGGAGGAGCTGTTCTTCCTGGAGGGAGGTGTGGCGTGGGGCGCGCGGACCCACACTGCCCGGTGGCCTCGGCCACAGCCCACGCCTGGCACCTCTGCTCGGAGCACCCGGCCTCCCCGGCAGCAGCCTGTGTCCCGCCTCTGGTGTGTGGGCTCCGCTGCAGGCCTGGGGTGTTTGGACGCTCCCGGGCCAGGCCGTGTTCTCGTGCGGTGCGGGAGGGCGGGTCAGCCCACGGCCACTCAGAGCGGCCGTCAGTGGGCAGAGGCTCTGCACAGGGACAGCTTGATGGTGGCTGAAGAGCTGTGGGCGGAAGACCAGCCTCTGCTCTGGAGGCGTGTCAGGTCTTGGCCTGGGGACCCTCTCCGGTGCCCGGTGCTGCCCTGGGTGACTAGGAGGAGAGCCCCAGGGCGGCTCCGTCGTCCACGTGGCAGCTGCAGCGTCCTGGGGGTCGCCTGGGCAGAGCGCCGGTCCGGGCGCCATCTCGGGCTCGCGCAGAGGTCCCAGGAAAAGGGTCTGCACTGACCAGCTCTCTGTCTCCAGGAGGGTGGGCAGCAGGCCGCGACCCACTGAGTTGAGCCGCATGAGTCCCGCCCAGCGCCTTCAGTTCCTGTGAGTACCCCGCCTGCAGGGAGGGACGCCACGTCCGCTCTGGACCCTGGGCTGTGCTGGCGGAGGGAGGGCGTTGCAGGGCGGGCTGCTGCCTCCACGTCTTCTGCCCGCGTTGAGGCCTCGCCTCTCGGGTGAAGCAGCAGCTCCAGGGCCTCTGGCCACAAGGAGACCCAGGGCTGGAGCTCCACTCGCCCTGGAGGCCCCCGGGGACCCAGCAGGGCTGCATGAGCTGCGGGCAGGGCTGACCCCTCTGCTTCCCCCACCTGGGCCCCACTCCCTGCGTCCCTGCAGACACCCTCCTGGGACCCTTCGGGCCCCGGTGCTCTGCCCCGCAGTGACCCAGGCCCGACCGCTCCCCAGTGTCCTGCCGTTTCTGACCGCCACCCCCTCTTTCAGTGAGGAAGAAAGGAGCCGCTTCCAGGAGCTGCTGGCCAGTCCGGCCTACAGAGCCAGCCCCCTGCAGGCCATTGGGCAGCAGCTGGCGCAGCAGCTGCAGCTGGACCATGGCAGGCAGCTGTGACGGCTGTGGCTGAGCTCCAGGATGCCCGTCGCAGCCGCTGGCCCTTCCCTGCTAGAAGTGGGGCCACCGCATGACCGGTGTCCGCTCCCCCCACTGACGGCACGGCTCCTCGGCGCGCAGAGCCCCTGGGAAGGAGCTGGCTGTGGCGCGTTGGTTGTGACCGTGTGGCCGCCAGGTGGAGGTGCTACCACACAGAGGGGACCCTGTGGAGCCGTCTCCAGGTCCAGCGGTGCCGCCTGTCCACCGAGCTGGGTCTCCGCGCTTCTGAGGACACGGCCTGTGATGCCCACATGCCACCAGCAGGCCGTCCGTGGGCCCTGGACGTGGGGCGGCGCCGCTGGAGCCTACCCTCCGGGGCGCAGGTGGTCCCGTGGGGATTCTCCAGTGCCCAGACTCGGGGCTCTGCAGCAGTAAACGTTGATGAAGGCAGAGGCGGTGGCTTTCTCGCATTCTTGCATTTCCAACCCAGGCCCCAGTGCACCGTCTCCACACGAGGGTCAAGCAGGTGGAAGCCAGCGTGGGTGCGGGGTTTGGGGTTGGTCCTGGAGGTGCTCTGAGTGGCCCCCAACTGGCCCAGGCACCGCGCCCGGCGTGGGCTGGGTGCCGCCTCAGGAGGAGGCAGGGCTCCGGGAGTGGGTGGCCGGCTGTCACAGGCGCTGGCGGGGCAGCAGGCCTCCAGCCCCACCTTTCTGTTGCCCCTGAGCTGGCCAGACTCCTGAAGTCCCAGCTGGACCCGCACCCCTGAACCCCTGTCCCCACACGGCCTGCAGCCAGGCCGGTGGTGCGCCCAAGCGACTGGCTCCCACAGCGGCGCCCACCCGCTGCCCCGCTGCGTGGGAGTCCATCCCCTGCAGTGGTGACACCTCACGGCAGCCCCTGGAGCTGCAGGCGAGAGCCACGCTCGGTGGTGGAGGGAGGGGACGCAGGGCCTGCCGGTTCCCCAGGGCTGGCCCATGTTCCCGGTGTCACCTCCCAGCCCTGGAGACTGTCTCGTCCCTCTGGTCTCCCCCTGGAGACCTGGGAGTGCTGGTGCCCGATTCTAGAGGGAGGGTCTCCCACTGGCTGGACCCTGGGCCCCCGGCAACCCACGCGCACATTGGCCTCTGCCCTGGGCTCGGCCATGCTGGAGGGTCAGCGGGCTGGACGTCCTGGGAAGAGCAGCCCCACACGTGGGATCGGCTCCAGCGGCCGCTGCTCCTGACGGGGTGAGTGCTCACGGTTCTTCCGGGGCCTGGGCCCTCTGCGGTCCTGGATGGGACGGCGGGCCTGGCCGTCCGCCCTGCCCACAGGCTGACGCACACTAGCCTGGGCCCTCGCCTGGCCCCTCCAGCTGACCTCTCCACACCCTGCTGCAGAGGCTACGGCCTCCCTGCTCGGATCCCACATCCCCAAGGCTTCTTTCCCGGCCAGGCGCTCCCTCCCTCACCCTTTCTGGGAAGCTGTTAGGGGCCTCCCAGGGGCGAAGGCGTGGCCTCCCCCGCCCAGAAACCACCAGGCGTCTTGGAAGGGAGGCGCCTGCTGGAGAGGAAAGCTCAGGCTGCTCGCGAGTGGGCCTGGGCCTGACACCGCCAGACTTGTCCCCAGGACCTCCCGGGCCAGCTGCAGGGGTGGACACAGCCCTGCGCCGCCCTGTGCTGTCTTCCCGAGGGCACCTGCCAGGTGGCGGGTCCCTTGGGCATCAGGTAGGGCGCGTCCTGCCCCCAGGCCCTTCTGGGCTGAACTCCGGTAGCCGGGGTGTCTGCGAGCTGCGCCGACGCTGGCCACTGTGGTTCAGCCGGTGGCTGTGGGCAGGCGGCGAAGTGCCCGCCTGGAGGTGTGACCCTTGGGCCGGGTGAAGCCTGGCGCTCTGGGGGACCAATCCCGGCCTGGTCTGCCCCGGGCGCCTCCCGCTGCCCACCGGAGCCACCGCGGGTACCTCCTCCGTCCGGTGTGTCCCTGCCTCGTCACGCCCGCCCGCATTCACCCTGTAGGCCCACAGCTGCTTGTGCTCAAGCCAGGTGCTCCTTGAACACGTTCCCAAGTGCGAAACACGTGGGGTCGGCCGTCAGGTTGCAGGTGGCGCCCACACTCCTCGGGGGAGCTGTTTTCCCTCGGGGAGGAGCGAGGCCCAACCGGACACGCGTGCCCGGGAGGCTGGGGCTGTTCCTGCCGGGCCCGGGGCCTCGTGGTGCGCGTGGGTCACGGCGTGAGAGATGCCCTGTGGACGCGCCATGCCCCTCCAGGCACCGGCCGTGTTCCTGGGGTTCAGGGGAGACAGGACGGGTGCAGGGACACCTGGGAGTGTGGCTCTGGGGGCCCGGCCACAGCACCCAGCGGGCATCAGAGGCCACACGCTGACCCGACTGCTGGGGACGTGGGTGCCGGTGTCCACGTGCACACGGCGAGAGAGCCTGTGTGGCCTGTGCGTGCGCCCCGAGGGGTGCACCCCGGCAGGAGGGACTCGGCCGGATGACCACTTTCTCCGTGGGAAAGTCCCTCTCACTGTTGTCCCGCTGACTCCTGGAGACCACGGCCTGGCCCGAGGGCCCTCCCTTCCTGCAGTCACGTGCGTGGGGCCCGCCCTGAGGCTCTGAGGAGAGTCCCACAGCCGGTCACGGAGGAGGGTCCTGTGAGCTGCCCCATCCTGGGCGGATGGGGATGGGTGGTGGCCAGGGCCCCTCTCTGGCCCCTTACAGGCCCCGATCCTTGGCGGCTGGACCACCTTGCTGCCCACTGCCCTTTGTGCCCACACCCATGAAGCAGGCCTGGGTTCTGCGTCCCTGGTCCCAGCCCTGCACAGGCCACGCGGGCGCCAGCGGGCCGCTCTGGCCTGCCCCTCACCTGTCCTGTGGCCCCACAGTCCAGAGGAGGCCTGCCCTCCCCCAGGCCCCTGCCGCCACGGAGGCTGCTCCTGTCTCCTGTCTGTTGACACAGGCTGCTTCGCAGAGCGTTTCAGGACGCGCCGGGCCAGCAAGCACCTGGCACGGGCCCTCCGCCTGCCCCGGGGCAGCACTCAGTCCATCACCGTGTCCCAGCCGGCTCGACCGGGCAGCCAAACCTGCTCCACAGAACATTCCAGAAGCAGCGCCTCGTGATTGGGCTTGGCAGGAAGTCACTTTCTCCCTTGCACTTTCTTCCTTGTGTATAAAATTCCTTGAGAAGTTTAAATAATCTGGTTGTGATGACCCGGGTGGAGGATGGGCGTCAGGGCCTCGCCCCGGGAGACGTGTGAGGCTGAGGGTCCAGCCGTGCCTGTGCCCTCTCCCTGCGGTCAGGCTGGGCCTTCGCAGCTGACACGTGCCCCAGGGGCCTGCTGGGTCCCGACAGCGCTGCGCTGACTTCTCGTGACCGGCAGCGCTGCCGACGCTGGCTGCCCCGTGAGGCCACTGCAGAGCCGGTCACAGCGGCTCCGAGGAAGTGCTCCTGCGGTCGCCCCGGGGCGGGACGGGCCCCAGGAAGGCCGCAGAGCCAAGGCGCTGTGCCTGCCCGGGCAGGCCCGGAAATAGCCAGAAACGGCACTTGGTGCCCGCAGGGCAGCAGCCCCTCTGTGGCAGCAGGGGAGGGAGCAGGGCCTCCCAGGAGCCGCCGGCCAGACACCCCCGGGAGCCCAGAAGGCAGCCAAAAACGCTCTCAGAGGCTAAGTTACATCTCGAATGTTTTCATTAGAAACAGGAGGGAATCAAAGATTAATGGGCCGAGCACTGTCCCCACGCGGACAGGAAAGACGCCTGAGCCCGGGGCTGCCCGTGGGGGCGTCTGGTGACGGATCTCTGTCACGACTCAGGGATGTCCTGCGGCCGGAGCTGCCTGGGCCATGACCCCTCACCCCAGGGACAGGCACAGGCACAGGTCTGCAGACTCTGCTGCAGGAGCCCCGCCAAGCTGCCCGGCCCTCCCCTCCCCGAGTCCCTGCTGCGCGCAGGCCCTCTGCTCGCGACAGGCCACGCTTGCGGGACAAGCATCGGGCTGCCCGCTGCTGCCCTTCTACCAGGGGGAAGTGGACTGAGCTGCGGGACCCGGTTCCGGGAGGGCAGGGCAGGGTCTTCTGATGACCTCAGCGATCTGGGAAGAGGCCTGAGCCCCAGGCCCGAGTGTCCGGGTGTCCGAGGGTCAGGTGGTGACAAGGGCACCAGCTGGGCTGCACCCACCACGCAGGCGGGGACCCCAGCTCCTCTGTCCTGCCCAGGGCGCCGAGCCCGGCAGAGGTGGGTGCAGGCCCATGCCGAGGAGCGGCGTCCCCGCCCCCGGAGTGAAGGCCCCGTGGTGGCCCGCTGAGCCTCCCCCGCGGGTCCGCGCTTCCAGCCCTGTGGCCTCCACCCCAGACTGGAGCTGAGCGGGAACAGGCACACATCACGACCTTCAGTTTTACACGCTTCCCCCCACCTAGGGCCGGCGTGTCCTCGCAGCGTGGCTGTGGAGGCGGCGGGAGCCGTGCGATGTGGACGCCCTCTCCTCCTCCGCCCTGGGGTCAGCAGGCCTGGCTGTGCGGCCCCGCCCTGGGCCTCTCTGGGGGCCCCAGAGAGCACTTGGAGGCTAGGCCGGCTCAGGAGCCCGGACTGGCCACTCCCAGGCCTGACCTCCGGGCAGCGGCGGCCCTGAATGCAAGCGCCTCCATGGGCTGGAGAGGGGCAGCCAGCAGGTCTGCCTGCGCCGCTCTCAGGCCCCCTGTGCGGGGAGGGGTGGCAGCGCTGGACAGTGGGTGACTTCGTGCCCAGTGGTCCCCGCTGCCAGTGAACCCGTCGTCGGGGCACCCCTGCCTCAGCCTCCCCACCGGCCCAGAGCGCACAGCTGTGAGGGGCCCTGGGCCAGGGGCTGACTGTCACGGGGCTTGGCCGGCCCTCCCAGTGGTCAGGCTGCCGGACAGCTCCCTGGGGCTTATTTTTAGGAATCAGCAGAGAAGGAATTTACGACGTGGATTAGAGAACGATGCCCATGAATGTCTGGGCTCTGGAATGTGATGAGGAGGAATGATGGGAACGCAGTGAGGGGCGCAGACGTCGGGGGTCGGGGAGGACACGGGAATCCCACCTCCTGACAGACTCTCAGTCCAGACCAAATTAGGATGGGCAGTAGGCATGAGCCCTGGTCCTGAACGCTCACTGGCTGCTCTGGAAGCTGGTGGACGTCAGGGACCCATGCCCGCCCGCCCGCTCGCTCTTCGCTGGAGCACAGACCCCTTGAGGCCCTGGGAGCCAAGCTCTCTCCTTCTCCAGCAGGGATGGATGTCTCTGCCCTCCCTGTGCTGGACGCCAGCTCTTTGGTCAGAACCGGGCAGAGGCAGCCGCCGGCCAGACAGTTCTGCATGTGGCCTGAAAGCGGCCCCCGGCTGCCCGGGACCCTGCACGGTGAGGGTCAGATGTCCCCTCTACAAAGCGCAGCACCCGTGGGAAGCCCTCACGCTCCGGCGCCCGTGTCCACCTCAGCTCAGGCCTGTGGGCAGAACCGGCAGGTCTGTGGTCAGGAAGAACAGGCAGGGACACCTGGCACCAGAGGGTTCTGTGCCGCCCAGGGAGCCGGGTCCTGGCAGAGGAAGAGCCAGGAAGGGAGCCAGGCTGGGGGCCCTTGGCCCTGACCTCGCGGAGCCCATGTGGGGGTGCTGTGACGTCCCTCCCCAGCCTACAGATGCTACACACCAGGGGTTTATTTGTGTGGCGCGGGGCCTGGGGGAGAGGGCACCATGTGGCATGGACCTGGGCAGTATCCCGGGACGTGGACAAACTGGAACTCGGGGGACAGACAAGGGACTCGGCGCCAGCCCTGGTGACCCTCAGCGAGGCCGCCTGCTTAGACCAAGCGACCAGGGCGTCCGCAGCGCCAGCCAGGCCTCCTTGCCTCCCGCCGTCCTCCAGTGGCCGCGGGGAGCAGCTGCCTATCCCACCACACCGGGGGCCGTGCCCTCGGCCGGCTGCGCCCTGTCCCGCCACGGGCGGCAGGCTCCTTCCAGGTGGATGAGGAGGGAGGAGTGGGGAGAGCTGTGTGGACCCCCTTCTGCACAGGCGCCGGCACCTCATCTCCCTGCACCTGGCACCCGGAGACCCTGAACAGCGGCTGCCCCCGCCCCGCCCCAGACAGCAGGAGGGTGGACTGTGCCTTGGTTTTCCTGGGCCCCTGCCGGCGAAAGGAGCTCCCGGACACAGTGCATTCAAGCAGCCAGACCCTGGCTGTTCCAGGCTGTGCAGGGCCCCCTGCAGGCCTCCGTCCACGGACCTGGGCCATCACGGCCCGGGAGAGCTCAGGCCTCCAAGCGTGAGCGGCAGCCAAGCGGGTCTGCACAGGACGGATGCAGGCGCCGGGAGGACAGCCCTGAAGTCTGACGCACTTTCTAGAAGCAGCTCTGTGGCCACAGTGAGCTCCCAGATGCCTGAGGCCAGACGGGCCGTGGTCCGGCCGCTCTCCCTCGGCCGGCACCGCTGGGCCTGGGTGTGAACTGCTGTCCACAGCAGGCCGCTCCTCCGCAAGGCCGGGGCTCCGCTGGGCAGGCGGGTCAGGAGAGGCCCGGGCCCCGCTCTCTGTACGGCGGGGCCACCCCAGCAGGCACGGGTGGCCGAGAGTCAAGGCTGGACGCATGGGGATTGCTGTCCACACAGCCCGTGGCTCGTGTCCAGCTGGGATGCAGTGGCCTCCAGAATGCCCAGAGTCCACCCCACCCCGGGGGGCTGCAGAAGGGCAGCCCCAAACCCACAGCACCGTGGGGTCATGGTGACCTGTCCCTGAAAGGTGGGTGTCCGGAGTGGGCTGCTGCAGACCTGGGCCGCGGCTCTGCACCCCTAACCTGCGTGTCCAGCCCTGGCTGGGTGGGGCCAGCGTGTCTGGGGGGAGCCGGCTCCTCGGGGACCAGGATGGGCCCCACATGGAAAGGAGGGCAAGAGCCGCGGCCTCTGACCTTGTGTTCCTGGCATCCCTGTGCCCAGGGGGCCACACC
This sequence comes from Solenodon paradoxus, assembly GCA_004363575.1. Classification (NCBI taxonomy): domain Eukaryota; kingdom Metazoa; phylum Chordata; class Mammalia; order Eulipotyphla; family Solenodontidae; genus Solenodon; species Solenodon paradoxus. Next base: position 18,652 of record RJWH01008432.1, read on the forward strand.
TGGACATTTTGGGGAACAGCGGGGCTTGTCCCATTTCCACAGAACTGAACCTGCTAGGCCTTGAGCCACATGCTCTGGTCCTGCTTGGAGTCCCCTGGGGCCCTGGTAGGACAGCTCGGTACCGGGTCCCCGCGTCTCTGGGCTCGGGGCTCCTGTCCTCGAGCCACACCCCTTAGGAAGGGAGCTGCCTCGTGGCCCCTGCTTGGACCTGGGGTCTGACCTGCTCCCACCACCAAACCCGACTCTGGAGATGGCTCCAGACTCGGGAAGCCCGCGCGGGCCCTGGAGCCTGCACCCACGCAGGCCCAGGGACGAGTCAGTGCCAGGCCCGCTCCTCTGGCCTCCGGGCGGCCTCCTCAGCAGAAAGGCCATGAGGTGTCCTTCGGTGCGGCAGGCTGAGGTCACGGGCGACGGTGCCCGGTGGCCGTGGCAGGGCTGCTTGGCCAGGAGCAGGGTGCTGGCTGGGCACTGAAGCTCAGGGCGGCGGCTGGGCCCCACTGTCCCCTGCCCAGAGGGATGCCAATGGCGGCGTCCGTCCACGGAATGTCCTAGGCAGACGGGCCAGGGCCGGAAGGACGCTGCGGCCGGTGCACAGGGTCTCGCCGGGTCTCCGGGCAAAGCAGAATTTATAGGGTCCTGAGTCGACAAGAAGGCACGAGTGCCCTGGAGCCCGAGTGGGCTTTGAACACGGTGCCAAGTCCTCTTGCGCAGTTTCCTGAGTGGGACCGTGGCCTGGATTCCAGCTGTGGGTGAGGGCTGGGCCTCCCTGGGTCCATCTTCCGGGCTCCGCCCCAGCACTGAGGGGCGCTCCAGGGGGCACACACCCGCCACCCCGTCGGGCTTCTCCAGCCTCCCCTGCGAAGCTCCTCCACAGCATGGACGCAGCAGCCTTAGCATGAGAAATCAGTGCCAGTGGGGTCGGTTAGGCTCGAGGCCAGAGGTGGGCGCCGTTGGGCTCCCAGTCGGCCGGCACTGCTTCCCGGAGGCGAGCGGGTCGGTGCGTGCGGTCAGCCTGCTGCAGGCTCACCATGGGCGGGGCATGGCCTCGTCGTTCGTCCGAAACCTCGGGACCCCACCGGGCTGGAGCCCCGGCCGCAGGTGCGAGAAGGCGCACCTGGGCCCGGCGTGCTGCTGCTGCGGGCGCCCCGGCCCCCTGGACACGGGCTGCTGGTCCGCCTGCTGCGGTGGGTGGCGGTGCCGGGACACTCGTGCGGGTCGGTCGGGTGGACGGGCGCTTTTGTTCCCGTGGGGAGCAGCCGCTGGACCGCCGAGTGCACTCCGGGCGTTTAGGGAGCCGTCCACTGCCGCCCACAGTCCCCCAGACGTGCCCGCCCCCGCGGGAGCTCAGGCGCCCATGCGCGTCGGGCGTCCGGCCTCTGGGCGTCCCCTGGGGTACAGTAGCCCGCGGTTCAGCTCTCCTGCTACTCAGGGCTCGAGGGTTTTGTGAGTTCTTCCTTCTTCCTGCGTTTTTGGTGAATTGTCTGCTCAAATCCTCGGCTCGTTTTTAGAGAGATTGTTAGTTCTCTTGTTACTGACTTCAGAGCGTTCTTGGTATGTTCTGGAAGCGCGTCTTATCCGGCGGCAGAATCTGCAGACGCTTTATCCAATTTTCTGCTGGTCTTGTCTCCCTTTTTTCTTTTCTTAAAGGAGGGCGCAGGCAGGTGGGCAGCAGAGGGAGAGGCGGGAGGAAGCAGCTCTCCGTTCCTTTGGTCTGGTGGTTTGTCGGGGTTACCGCTGCAGCCGGGGATGTGGCCAGCGGTGGCGGCCGGCTGTGGGCAGCGCACTACCCACTTGGCCGCCGGGGCGCGCCTGGCTGTTCGAAGGCGGCGCTTAGTGTTTCGTGGAAACGGAGTTTGCGTGTTTCTCCCTTCACGGCGCGCGCTTGGTGTTGAACGAGGAACGCTCGCCCGACCCAAAGTCGGAACGATTTCTCCGTTTTTTCTGGCGGCTTTGGGTGTTCCGTTTAGACCCGCGCTGCCTTCCGAGTCACGTTTTCGCGGGTGCAGGGCTCCCCCCGCAGGCCCCCGGCTGTCCGGGCGGCGGGGTCTGCGGGCTCCCGGGTCCGGGCGGGGCCGCCCTCTCGGCCTCTCCTCTCAGCCTGCCCCGTGTTGCCGCCTGTGCTGCCCGACACCCGGTCTCCGCGTTCTCTGTCTGGCGGCAGGAGGAGGTGACAGGTACCACCGTGAGAGTCCAAGGACGCGTGGCTTTGAGCTCCCCGCAGCCCCCACGCCTGAGCCCCACTCCTGGCCTCGCCGACCGGGGCCCGGCGCCAGCCCCCACCCGGCGGCTGTCCTGCTGGCCTGGGCCTGCGTCTGGGACCGGGACGGGGCGAGGCAGCCCCCGGCCCCACTGTCCACGCCGGCGGCCCCACGGGAGAGCTGGCCTCCGCCTTGCGGCCGCGCCCTGCATCCCTGCGGTGGATTTCCCGGGTCGACGTGTGCGCACACAGCCTGACGCGTGGCCAGGCTCCCCGGGAAGGTGGTCACATCCGCTGGGCCGTTGGGGGAGTGGGCGGTGGTGTGCAGACAGTGGGATCCGTCACCGGCGGAGGGGCCGCAGGCGCGGGACACACCCCTCCGGGCCCAGGCTTGTACCAGGAAACGGCCCTCTTCTCTGGGCCCAGGGCCACCGCCTGGCCAGCCCCCCCCGTGTCACGGCATCGGCCAGGACAGGCGAGCTGCTGGGACAGTCAGTCCCACGCCATCAGTCTGCCCCAGGCTGGAAGGACACCCTGTCCCCGGCCCCCAGGCCCGGCCTCTCTGGGACAGCTGCTGAGTCAGTGTGGCCTTGCTCAGCGGGAAGCAGCCTTCCTGCCGGAGGGGACAGGGCTGGGCTTCCTCACCGTGTGGACGCCGGGCCCCGGAGACCACTCACGCCACCGCACGGAGCTGCACTCCCTGTCCTTGGACGGGGTCTGAGCACTTACTCCACGGGAAGACCAGGGACAGACACTGAGACAGGCCAGCGGAGGAAGTGGCGGGGGGCCCGCAGGAGGGCGGAGAGGAGGGTCCAGACAGGAGGGCAGCTGCGAGGGGCGGGTGTGCAGCAGAACGGACAGCAGGAAGTGGGGCTTGGACGCCCATGAGGTCCCTGGAAGGTTCTGGAGGGAGGGCAGAGTGACCGCGCACAGTGACACTTCCCTGGACAGCCTGCCGGAGGTGAGCCGGGCGCAGGCCTGGTGCCTGGTGCCTCCTGTGTACCCGCAGGAGACCCTGAGTCTCTCCGGCCATCTCAGCCCTTGGTGGTCCTTCCCAACCCACTCAGAGTGGGCACCTCCCTGATGGACTGCTTCCTTAGCCCGTCCTGCAGGAGCCCCTCAACTGCCGACGTCCCAGGGGGGCAGCTGGGCAGCCCTGGACCCCAGCAGGCCGTCGGGGCAGGGGCAGCGGAAGGAAGCGAGCGGGGAGGAGCTGGGGGCCTCTGTACCCACAGCACCTGTCCCGCAGGACCCCGAGGACCCACCAGGAGACGTGAGGACCCTGCGCGGCACCCCAGCCCCCCGGCCCTGGCCTCTGACCTCAGGAGGAGGCCTGGGCGAAGGTTTGCGAGCTCCGTCCAACAGGAAAGCAACTGTGACGGGGGTGTGAGTGCAGGTGTGTGTGTGCCTGGGTGTGCGGCACGTGTGGCGAGTGTGAGAATGTGCACCGGCGACACCTCGGTGTCCCCGTGAGACCTGGACGTGGGGCTGGGAGCCTCCTCAGCTGGGAGCTGCGTGTCCTCGAGCGCCCGGGGGTCCTCACGGTGGCCGGAGAGCCCAGCCTGTCTGCTAGAGGCAGGTGAAGGCCAGGCCTCCTTGGGGAGGCCCGCAGGCGGCCCCGGGCCCCGCAGCCCCACGGGAAACCCCGTGGGCTCAGCCTGCCAGCCGTGAGAAGCCCTGGCCCGAGGCCCTTCCAGGAGATGGTGCGTCCGTCCAGCAGGCCAAGCGTGCGCCCCTTCAAATTAAGTCTCTCTGTCTGCTGGCTTGATGGATGTCCGACCAGAGGAATTAAAATGTGAAGCAGTACTGAGCCGGGCCGCGTGAATTATTCATCAGGAAACAAACACCCCAAGAGATCAATAGCTGCCTCTGGGCTGTTTTCTGAAAGGATCGCCAAGTGCTGGCGGCGGAGCAGGAGGCAGAGGGATGTGGCTGGCAGCGTTGGGGTGGCTGTGGGGTGGCTGCAGCGTTGGACTGATGGGCCATGGGACCACCAGGAGGGCGCAGGCAGGTGGACGTGGTGACTCCTTGGGTGGGTCTGCAGGGTCCTCGCCAGCCTGGATGCTAACTGGCCTTGCCTGGGACGCCCCGCTCTCCTTACACTCTGCGCTGCATTGTGCCGTGTCCAGCTGTCCACCTGCTGTGACCGCACGTTTCAGCTGGCCAAGCACACCCGCCAAGGACCAGCCTGCCGAGTTTCCCAGCCCTTGGGACCAGCCCGAGGCCCTGTGCTTCGGATGATGCAGCGGCGGCCTCCTGCCTCTGACCTGCCTCTCGGCCAGGGGCCCGTTCTCAGATCACGTGGCATGGCTGAGCCACACAAGTCAGCCAGCGTCTGGTCGCAGGTGGGTCAGGGTGCCCATCCGTCAGGTCCACCCCACGCTGGCCAGCCCAAGCCTGGAAGACGCTCATGGAACCCCAGGCCTCCACCCGGTTGGCTGGCCTCCCTGCCGAGCCCCTGTCCATGGCCGCAGCGCTGGTGGTGTGTCCACACCGTGTGTGCAGCTGGCTTGCTGGGCGGCTGTGGATGGTGTCCAACAAGCTTCTCCACGTGGCAGGCAGGGCTGCAGGCAGTGTGCACCTCCTCAGGTCAGCATGGGGCCATTCCGGGGTCACCACCCGTCCTGAGGCCAGCCACCCCGTCTGTAGGACACAGTGTGGGGACACAGTGCGGGACGGCAGCAGGGGGTGGTGTCACTCAGCATGACCGGGTCCCCTGGGCCGCAGAGCCTCCTGCTGGGGTCAGCGGCCCCAACCTCAGTCCAGGTGGGTGGGGCCGGGGTCGCAGCACGAGGGGCAGCCGTGGGGCCTCTTGGGTCCCTCCAGCGGGTCTGTTCCTGCCCGTGGCCCAGACCCCACCTACCCTGCCCCGTGTGGGACCCCGGCCAGTGGCCATGCCAAAGTCCGTGGGCGGACGGGCGGGCGGGGCCTTATCTGGCTTCCTGAGGCCCCTGGCTGGAGCCAGCGTGGCGTCTGGTTCCCAGACATTCCTGGGCTCGGGCCCTGGCATCCGGCGGCTGGGAAGCAGCCTGGCCCCGGCTCTCACACGTGCTCCCGCTCGGGGCTGCTCTGTGGCGGGCACCCAGCCTCCCAAGCTGCACCCGGGCCTCGTGCACGGCCACCAGCTCCGGGGGCGGCGGGGCCAGGCGGGTGGGGGCCGCCGGGGGGGCGGTGACCGGGTACAGGCTTGGGGAGTGGACTCATGGCCTCGGGGTGCTGGGGCAGCCAGCACCTGCATGCACGTCCTCTTGCTCACTCAGCCTGGGTGCTTGTCAGCCCAGGAAGCCAGGACAGTGGCCCGGGGCTGTGGACAGTGGCCCGGGGCTGTGGACAGTGGCCGGGACGAAGCAGCGCCCCTCCGTGCTGACTGCTCCCTCTCAGTCCAGGGGGGAGGTGGCACAGTTGTCCAGCTGGGTCCGGCAGCACCCAGCATGGCCTCCTGCAGGGCCTGGGGCTCTCCGGGTTGAGCTCAGACCCAAGACGCAGCCAGGGATACCAGGGGCAGGGCTCTGGGGCCGGGGTGCCAGCCGCACGCCACGGGCACCTCCCAGAGCTGGGCAGGACCCGGTCCCGACAAGCAGGGGCGCGCAGACACCTGCTCACCTTCGGGAGAAGCCAGACCCTCTGCCCTGACCCGCCGCCTCCCGCAAGGCCCGTCACCCTCCCTGACGCTCCATGGTCCTGGTCCGGTCCGGTCCGGCAGCAGGAGGGGCCTCGCCCCACCCCACGGACCCCACCCTCACGGACCCCACCCCTCGGACTCTGGGAGGTGCGGGGAGGATGGGGTCCGGCCTGGGGTACCTACGCCGGGCCCACCTGGGGCAGCGCAGTCCTCCCCATCCCATCCGGAGGGCAGGGGACGGCGGGTGGGCAGCACTGAGTCCTGGACTCGGCCAGGCGCACCCTCGGGAGGCCCAGGTCAGAGCAGGAGAGGCGCTGGGCAGTGCGTCCAGATGCCTCAGCCAACGTCAGGTGTGTGGGAGGAGGGAGGACCCTGTCTGGTCCTGGGCACCTTGGTTGCTGGAGCAGCCAGCTGGACAGGCCAGGCCAGGCTTCTCACTCCGGACAGGGAGGAAGGCCAGGCTCGAGGAGTCTGGGGACCCAAGCCTGGCCGGGGGCTGTCGGAGGCCCCGGGTTCCAGGAGCGAGGGCGCGAGTGGAGAGAACACTCCAGGCAGAAACACCGGGCGTCCTAGAGGCTCGGCCGGCGGCCACGTGAGACCCGGGGTCGGGGTGGAGCTGAGAATACACATCTGATGAAATGAAGGTGCTTCTTTTTCCTCTCCCTTCCTCCCTTCAGTGCTTCTCCCTTCACCTTACTTCCTCTCCAAAAAACAAAGCAAAACACGTCACCCGCAAGAAACAAAGCTCAGGGCAGATGGGCTGACCTGACTGCGGTGAGGCCGCGTTAGAGGAAGAGCTGGAGAGGCGCCGCCAGGACGGAAGGAACGGTCCTGCTGCAGCGGAGACACGCAGCCAGGCGGACGCGAGCGTCCGTGACTAAGCGGAGAACAGGGGCGCGCATCCAGGTGGCCCCCACGACGCGCACCTTGTCGTCACGGAGACAGCTCGCCCACCAGGCACAGCACGGCCGCACGCAGGCAGCTTGCGTGACCAGGAGGCGCCGGGCCTCTCAGGGCTTGTCAGCCGGCTGCAGGGAAGGAGCGAACAACGCAGTCTATTCAAAGTCGAGAGGATGGAGACGGGGGAGCGGCCTGTGTGGCGGGGAATCAGCTGCTCCTTGGACGATGACGGACAGCGTCTGTCCGGACGACACCCGGTGGCGTCGGCGGGAGGCGGGGGAGAGCCGGAGGCTGTCTGCGCACTAGAAATGGCAACTGGGTGAAACGGAGTCCGCTCAGCAGCAGCACACTCAGGAGAAATCATCGGACGGTGCCATAAGCACGCACCAACCGGACCCGCAGATGAAAACCTTTCACAGAAAACCAGGCCGCTGTGACGTTACTGGCGAGGGTGACAAATGTATGAGAAAGAATGAATTCTAATCTAAAAAAAATCATTTCAAAGGACATAAAAGGCTATTTTTAAGCATATGTCAGGTGCACGTCTTTGATGAGCCCTCGAGGGCATTCCCTTTCAGATCGAGATCCAGGCAGGGTGTCCTGGTCACTACCTAGTCCGTGTCGCACAAATCCTACGAAAGATCCCGAGGAAAGACGAAAAAGCCATCGGCTGGCTTCGGTAGCCAGAATTTTACTTTCCCAGGCAGCAGTTAGCACTCCGGTCCACCCTCCTGTGACACCATCATCCTCAGTATGTGTTTGGTAAATCATAGCCCAGAATGGCTGCCCAAGTGCTGGCCATCATATCTGTTTTCCAGCCGACCGGAGAGAGTGAGAAGGGTGTTGCTCTCTGGGTGTCACACATCTGCTGCTCCCCCCGCCCGCTGTAGCATGCTGACCGGCTCACTCTCACCTTGACTGAAATGACCGTGAGGCCGGAACAGATGCAGGACGGGACAGCAGCCAGCACACTGGTGCCCAGGCCTGCAGCCCCGGCAGATGAGGGAAGGAGCCGGGCAGGGCGTCGGGGCAGTGCTGATGGGCCAGGCAACGGGCGGTGCTCCAGCTGGGCTGTGAGCTGCCGTGACCTTGCTGATCTAATGTTACCGAAAGACGCTGCAAGCAGCTGTTTTCCCTCCCGGATCCATGTATCGGCAGGAAGGCTTTTAGCAAATTTGCAGGACATGGTTGTGTTTTGCATAATTTCAGCAAGAGTATTTTTAGCTCGTGGGTTGGGAGCAGCCCGCCTGCAGCCCCCAGGCCAAGAGGGCTGGCAGACCACTGACAGCCAGTGCCCTTCGGAGGACCCTCCGGCCACACGTCTGGTCGGCCGCTGCAGGCGTGGCTGAGGCCCTGGGGCAGGTAGGGAGGGTGGGCGTGCTGTGTGCTGCGTGAGGCTGCGTGTTGTCCCGGGGACCCAGGAAGGCAGCCTGCACTGGGAGCTGCCGTGTGACCTCACCGAGCAGGGCCCTGGCTCCCGTCCTGGGTGAGCACCGTGGACAAGGTCCTGGAAGCCAGCACAGCACGACGTGGCCAGCACCCACGCTGGCCAGAGACACGCCGGCCTGGCTCGGCCTCCTGCGATGCAGCAGAGGGGGTCTGGGCCACATGCGTCTCGCTATGGACACTCATCCCTGGACCTCGTCCCCCAGCAGCCTCGGGCGCTGCCGCCCTGGGGAGCCGAGCGCCCTGACCTCCCAGCCCCGCAGAGCTCGCTGTGACCTCGGCCTCCGAGCGCAGCCCTGCTGGCCAGAGAAGAGGCTCCTTGAGTCCCTGAGGGCAATCGTGGGGCGCTGGCCGGGCAGGCCGTGTGTGGGGTGCTGCACATTGGCGAGTTAATCTCGAGCACAGGCTGCAAGTGGCCAGCCCTACCCCAGCTGCCCCTCGCCGTACGGGGGTCAGGCCACCTCCGACCGCTGGCTCTGAGTGTGGACACGACGGCCCCTTCCTGCAGAGCGGCCCGGCACGGGGGCCCTGTCCTCGCTGCCCTGCCACAGAGTGGACATGTGCCCCTGGGGAGTCCTCTCACACGTGTGACGGGGCCCACGGGTGGAAAGCGAGCAACAGCCCAGGTAACGGGGGCCAGTGATTTGCTCAAGGTCACAGGGCCGCCGAACGCTCATCCCCCGGCCAACGGCCCAGCCCCGGATCTGCCTGCGACTCAGGAGCACTGTCCGGTGACCCCGCCTCGCTGACTGGCATTAACCGGCGGGCCTGGGGGCTGCACCTCAGCGCCACGGGCCAACCCAGCTTGGCGTCTGGTGCAGCCTCTGGGAGGGCGCCCTGCCCGCCATTGGGAGCCACTAAGGGAGGGCCAGGGAGGCTGCAGGCCTGGGCTGGACACCCAGGAAAATCGGCGTGGGGACCTGAGCGCACACTCACATCAGGACTGTCCCTGAGAGGCACCCGCAGTGAGTACGTGCAGACCAGGGTCGGCAATGCCGCTGCCCTCTTCTGCGGTCGGGTCACTGTGGAGACAGAGCTGCGACAGTGTGACCAGCCTTCATTCTCTGGCCTCAGAGAGGCTCGTCCCACATGTTGAAATCCTCCTAGGGGTCGGAGGCCCACCTGGGCAGGTTTACTGGGCACATCGGGGAGGGCCCGGGGGGGCCGTTCCTTGGATCCCGAGACTCGGCCTCGCACGCCGGCCCCGGAATTCCCACTGCCCACCCGGTGCTGTCAGCTGCCTTGCGGATCAGGAGTCAGAGGGCAGGTCATGCCCTTTTTCCTGGACGCCCCAGCTCGCTGTGCAGGACAAAGGAGGGCCGGACACAGCCAGAGCCTGCTGGTCGGTGGGTCGGCACGGCCAGCCCCATCTGGGCTCTGGGCCCCAGGGGACTGGCTGCGATCCCGGCCAGCGGCTGTGGTCCCCAGAGAACACGCTTTCGAGAAGGAGGCCATGGCCGACGAGGCCTTGCGCCAGCGCGGGGCCTCCTGGTGACTTGCCAGGTGCCCCACCAGAGGTCAGGCCTGCAGAGGCCTGGCCCGGCAGCCAGTCTGTGCAGAAGTCGCCGACAGGCTGCAGTGACCGACGAGGATTCCCATGAGACACCCCCGCACTGTCTGTGACCTCCCAGATCCTCAGGGGAAGTTAGCCCCAAAGTTCAAGTCTCAGTGGCAGGAATGACGTGCCCCCTCGGGGACTCCAGGTGGCTGCAGAGAGGACGTCCCGCCTTCAGCCACGGCTCAGCAGGGTCCCAGGCAGCGGGCCGATGACCCCAGATGACACGGGCCCCACGGGCACTGCCACCACCCCGGGGCGGACAGCACGGACGCCCACTTCTGTCTCCAGCCAGCAATCGTGACACTTTTCTTGGCGCCCAGAGCCCAGCACCTGAGTGCCCAGCGCGCTCCCTGCCCTCACCCGCCGTCCCCTCGGGGCACCAGAGGGCCCCTTTGTGGCCTCCAGCAAGGGGCGGCTGCATGGGTCCTGGGGGCGTCCTGGGCGGGCATGCGCAGCCACCAGGTGTCCCGCAGAGGTGGCCTCGCTGGGATGTGGGGTGTCCCCTGGGTGTCTGGATGCCCCCCGAGCCGGAGTCCCCGCCCCAGGAAGGCCGTGTCAGGGCCGGGTCACCGCTGGAGGTGCCGGTGGGTTGGGGCGCCCTCACCGAGGTGGGCTTGCTGGGCAGGGTCTCGCAGGCTCCCTGTCTTCTTGGTGTTCAGACCTGTCTCGGGGACACCGCCTCCGGGGTCACAGGCAGCATGAGGTCAGAGGCGGCCTCCTGCACTGCAGCTGCTCCGTCCCCGGTGGCCTGACCCCGTGGAGAGAGCCCCTCCCCTGCCTCACCGCCCGCCGGCCGGGGCGCTCACGGCACACGTCCCAGGGGCCTGCCCGGCTCCTGCTCCTCGTGGGGTCCCCAGTTGACCAGTGGCCCTTGGCTGCGCCCCCGTCCCGCCAGACATGCCCGACTGCACACGTAGAGGCTCAGGCAGGTCCCACCCGCCTGACCGGAGGACGGGCCGGGGTTATTGCCCGCTCCCCTCGTAGTGGGGGCTCCGTCACTGCCAGCGTTCGGTGTGGAATCCCGACCCCTCCATGGACGGGGCTTCCAGAAGATTCCAGAAGGTTCTTGGGTGTGTGGAGGCTGCTCTCCAGACAATGTCCCCACCTGCCGGCCAGGGAGGGGTCCCCGATGGCCCCTCACGCCCCCGCACAGGCAGGCCTGTGTGGGGTCCCGCATGGAGCGTCGGAGGCCGCAGGGCAGGGCTGCCCACGGGGACCGGGAAGCGGCCAGCGCCCGCCCAGGGCCGTGGGCGCATGGGGTGCAGTCTGTGGGAGCAGCCCCATGGCCAGCCCGTCGGCCGAGAGCTCTTGGCCAGGACGTGTCTCTCTTAGGAAATGTTGGGTTGCGCTTTTATTTTTAGCCCAAGGAATGTGACGCTTGATGTTATTTGGTTTTTTAAGACGGGCAGCTTTACGACGAAAACTATGTCCTCAGCCCGTGCCAAACCCGGCGCCGTCTGGAGGGGGCGGCCGCCACGGGGGGGGCGGGGGGGGCGCCAGCTGTCCCTGCTCTGCTGCCACCGGACAGGACTATGACGGGCGCCCGGCCGCACGTCCAGGAGCGCAGACCCTGCAGGTCAGGGGCCGCGCGTGTCCTGGACGGGAGGCTGCGCCCAGGAGGCGGCCGGCGTGCTGTGGGCTGGGGCTCCCGGGCTGCCCAGTGTGATGCGGCCGGAGCCCTTCTGGGTGAGTCAGGAGAGGGCTGAGGGTGATGTATCAGGACAGGTTCTGGTGCGTCCAGAGCTTTCTCATGTGGCCAGCATGTGACTGTGGCCTTGGGCTGCACGCGGGCCCAGGCACCCTGCTGTCCTGACCGACGCCTCACGGCGCCAGCGTGGCCGAGAAGCCTCCTGGCTCGAGGGCTGCAGGGGCTCTCCTGAGGCCAGGGGCTGCCGGTCAGCCCAGGGCTCCAGGCCATCACAAGCTCTGCTCTCCCTGGATGACTCGCGGTCTCCTGCCCAGGACTGTCTGCTGGACGTTCTTAAATTGTCCCCTCTGCGGGGTGTGAGTCTGCACCCTGGTGTTCGTCCACGCTCACAGCCTCCTTGTCCCCGTCGTCCACGCTCAGAGCCTCCTTGTCCCCGTCGTCCACGCTCACCGCCTCCTTGTCCCCGTCGTCCACGCTCA
>RJWH01008433.1:0-30461 GCA_004363575.1 Solenodon paradoxus
GCCCTGATGCAGTATGTCTGCGACCCCGGCTTGCACCCGGGGGTAGGATGCACTGCCTTACTAAAAACCCTACTGCAAGGACGCATTAGGACCCGAGAATAAAATTCTGAGTTTTATGACTAGGGGCTGCTGTCTTTCCTTGAAGCATATCAGACAGATTTGAAAACTTGATTTGTCAGTATTGTGCTTCTCTTTTTTGTTTGTTTTTTGATTGTTTAAAAAAGCGTGTTTGGGAATCTATTAGGACTGCATATTCCAAGGGCAAAAAGTAGGACTACTGGGAAGCACTGAATTGGGTCCTCCACAGAGGTTGGAGTCATGTACGTGGAGTGTACACAGCTGTATTCTCTAGTCAGTCTGGGTGTTTACCAGTTCAGGTGCAGTCTAGGTCAGGGACTGGGACCTATCCCGATATAGAACTGGTGGAACACATTCGCTGTAACAGTTGTGAAATTACTTACTAAGCAAGCCTAAAGTTCTGAGGTTTAACTAGAAAAAATAGAAATGGGCTGTTTTGATTAAAAAGTCTATGTCTTTCATCCTAAATAGCTGTTTCTGGTCTCAGTGGGAATAAGGTCTGGACTCCCACACACACCCCCATTTAATCAGTCATATGGTTCATATGGCACTGGTAAAAAGAAATAGAAGATGTTTTGGCATGTTTTGGCTGGTGTGAGGGAGAAGATGGAATTAGAACTGCTTGCTATATATTGGCTTGGCCAGACATCATACCACTTTTACAGAAAAGAAGCAAAGCCACATTCAGAAAAGCCGTACGGAGTTGATGTACAAGCCATAGTATGTAGTAGTGGTTTTCAAACTTTTTGTTCCCAATATCACTTTATACTCCTCAGAAAATGAAAAATATTTACTCGTTAAAGTAATAATATACCTCTTATATGTTAATATAAACAATATACTTTCAATGAAAACAAATTTATTTAAAATAAATAAAGTTTGTGCCCTGGTGGGTAGTAGTTAGGTCTGCTGCCTCTGATCAACCACAGTCCACATACATCCCAAGGACCTGGGTTCATGTGGGGAAGCAGGGTTTGCAGAGGGGAAGAGGGACAACCAAGAACAACTAAATTAAAATAATAAAGATGCTTTTTCCTCCTCTCTCTTCCTGCCTGCTTACCTACACACTTTCATTCCTGCCTGCATCTTTCCTTTAAAAAATAAAATCCAATGTGCCCTGTTGGCGTACCAGTTTAGCTCACTGGGTGAAGTCCAACTACCTCTCAAAGACCCAGGTTTGAGACTGGGGATGGGAATTGGGGGGTAGTAGGTGGGAAACAACCAAAGATGAACAACTAAATAAAATAAAGTACTTCTTAAAACAAAAACTCCCTACATAAAACCACTTAAGAGAAGAATGACACTTATATTTTTACAAATTTCTGGCCTTTGGCTAAAGAGAGACAGGCTGTATACTCAAATTTGTTTGTATTTAATCTGTTGTAATTTAACAATTACAATGTTAGTTGTTTTCCTTGAAGAGGTTTACTTTGTGTATTTTCAAGAAACTATATGCCAGTGGTCCAAAACTAAATAAACATGGTTTGTCAGTCATTCTTTGAGGTAAAAATGGTGTTCTATGAAAAAGTTGTTAAATTCAACATGTAACTCAAAACAAATTGCTAAGTGCTTTCGCACTGTACGTAGCCATTGTATGTCAGTATGCTTTAAGCACATTTCTTCAAACTGAATGTCAAAATGACATGTACTCAAGGGTAAGATTTAAGGAAAATTAATATTACCACTTCATCAAAAATATTCTTAGCAATTCAGTCAAAAGAAATAATGGATGGAGCCTGATAGCCTTGTAGTTTAGTACACTGGGTGCAGTCCATACACATCCCAAGGTCCCTGATTTAAGACCTGGGGCTAGCATGTCCTCATGGAGTAGCGTTTAGGTCAGTCACTTCCAAAGTCTTGGGCCCAAGCCACATACCCCGCGGTTTGAGTCCTGAGTTGGGGGAGGAGATGGAGGCACATGGGATACAGCAGCCAGTGTGAAAAACTAAATAAAATAAAGTGCTTGACTTACTCCTCTTTCTTCCTGCCTGTCTGCCATCTTCACCTTCATTCCTGCCTGCACCTTTCCTTTAAAAAAAAAAAAAAAAAAAAAAAAAGACGACCTAGGGCTACAGGGAACCACCAAGATGAACTTTAACTAAATAAAATAAATAAAATACTGCTGCTTCTTTCTGTCTAAACCTTTCCTTTAAGTAAAATAAATTATTTAAAACAAAATTTTAAGTGAAATTGACTTTTTTGAACTGAGTACATGGTGGTGAATGAAGAATTGCAGCTTGGTGCCCTTGCTTGATGTGTGCTGAGGCTCCAGCAATTTTTAGCCAACATTGATTCTGCACCATCAGTTCAATATCAGTACAGTGAAAATGGCAAAAATAAAAAATAAAAAATCTTAGCACTATTATGAAAAATTAAAAAAAAAATTATTTAGTTGTTTACAGTAGCTGTCCCCATCTGTCCTCACCCACAGCTCCAACCTAGGGTATGTGGCCTGCACTCCCTTTGGAGGTGACTGACCTAACTGCTACTCTACCAGGATGTGCCCTGAAAACTTTTACTTCACAAATTCCCTAAAGGTTCTCAGGGAGCCATAGGAGTTCATGGACTACACTGAGAACTGCTGACATAGAACGATATTCTAGTTTAATCTTTCTTATTGCACCCAGCTCTAATGGTGTTTTCTTCCTCTCTAGTTCTTCAGTTGCCTTGCTGTATTTTCATATATTCTTTTCCATTGGTTTTGAGATATATAGTCTCTTTCTTTTTCTATTGAGATATAACTCACATACCATAAAATTCACCATTTAAAAATGTAGAATTCATTGGTTTTTAGTATGTTCCAAAGATTGTGCAACTATCCTCACTAATTCCAGAAAATTTTTGTCTCCCCAAAAGAAACTCCGTGACTGTTAGCAGTCACTCTCTATTCTTTCTTACCCTCAGACCCTGGGAATCAATGTTACTTTCTATCTCCATGAATTCGACTGTTCTGAGTATTTCATATAATCATACAATATGTGGCCCTTTTGTGTCTGGTTTCTTTCATTTAGTATGTTTTCAAGTTTTATTTATGTTATATAGCACATAGTAGTATTTCATTTTTTAATGGCTGAGTAATATTCCCTTGTATGGATATATCACATTTAATTTATCCATCAACTGGACATTTGGGTTGTTTCTACTTTGGGGATATGATGAATAAGGCTGCTATGAACATTTATATACAAATTTTATGCCAACATGATTTTACAATTCTCTTAAGTATACAGCTAGAAGTAGCTCTATGGTTCTTTTATCCTCTAACTCAGCACTTCTTAGTCAATGTTCTAGACAATTTTTGAACAATTTCCATCTGTTATGGATCAATACTTTTGTAAAAATACAAAATTATGAGGTCAGATGATGTGGCACTATCAAACTGCAACAAGTTCCCGAGTCACTTTCTGCGCTTTCTTTGGCAAAGGATGGTTAACTACAATGATATTGATTGCACTAATCTATCTTCACTAAAGGCATTTTTCTGCCCCTCCATGATTCAGTCTCATTATTCTTCCTCTTAAAAACTCCATCTACTCTTATGTAACTTAATATGATATTTATGCCAAAGAAACCCTTTTCTTTAATCCTGACTTCTCAAGTTTCAGTTCCACATTTCCTGTTTTCCAGCTGGACATTTTTAGTTTGATATCTCATACTATTTCAAACTATATAATTAAAACATGACGTTTCCCCTAAAGCAGCTTTCTTTTGACTTCTTTGTTTATTAATGATGCTACCATTCTCCAGGTGACACAACCACATTTAAAACCTTTATGTATCCAGTCATCTAATCTTACCGATTCCTCCTTTCCAGGGTCTTTAACCACCACAGTCATTACACCCACTTTTTTCCCTGCGTTACATCGGTCAGCAAGGTCCTCAGGTACCTCACCCATAAACTCTTGTACTCTCTTCTACTTGATCTCTCCCTGCAGCCTCATATTCCTGGCCATCCCCCACCAGAGTACTCTCCTTCAATCCTACATCAGCTCCTGCCACTGACTACTCAACACAGTACCAACTCCCAAGTCTCAGATTTAAGGTCTATATCTTTTAAACTATATTTCTAGATAGTCTTCAGTTCTCTGCTTCAGTTAAGACTGATCTGCTTGGGTTTGTCCTAACATGTCTTAAGTCTTTTGTCTCTAGATTTGAGCTCATGCCAGTCACTTTGTGTGGGATACCTTCCAACCATGCCTCTACCAAGTGACATCTTACCCATTCTTCAAAACTCACTTCTCTAAAGCTACCTTAGACTACAGTGAACTCAGATTCTATATATTATAAAGCCATGCCTTGCAGGCATGGCACTTAGTACTAAGACTCATTTGGCAACTGGTAAATCATTATAATCTGTAATACACCATTCTGTTCATTTTGGCTTTGTAGTAAAATTTTTCTGTGTTCACAATTCTCTTTTCCTAAAGGCTTCTCATGTCTTTGGATCTTCCATAGAATACTGTCCTGTATATATATATATATTTTTTTAATTGACATTAATTTCCTCATTTTAAAATATGGCTGTATTACCAATATTATTACTAAGGACTAAAGGAGATAATACATAGTTAGTGCAGTACCTAAAATGCTGTAAGTTCTAATAAAATTACACAAATTCATACAAAGTTAAAGGGAGATGAACAGTCCTATCTGAAAATCCTGGGGTAAGTGGTTATCAAAGCTTGCAAATCTAATCTTCATTCCGTGTAGATCAAATGACTAAGGGATTTCTGTTCATTTGCATTTTAAAAGGCAACTCATACTGTATTTATTTCATAAGGGTACTTACTGATCATGGCTTGTCAAGAACACTTTTTCTAAAATGTAATATACTATTAAATTAAGGTGCAAGATGGTTGCAAGAACACTGATTTCAGAGTTAAGATAGAACTCAGTTTGAATCCCAATTCTGCTACTTACTAGCTGTTGCTTATTAGGCTGGTTGATCAGTCAACCTTCTTGGTCCTCAGTTTCACCAGGAAATGGGTTCATATATTAACCTCTATATATACTAGATGCTCAATAAACATGAGGTGCATCATCTCTGTTAACAATGAAATGCCCAGCAATCTCATCTCGGCATAGGCTTTACATACCATCTGTTTGCTGATGGATCCCACATTTTCATCTCTAGCCCAAACCTCTCCCTCCTTCAGCAACATACTTACACAGCCTACTCAACACCTCAAGGTGTATACCTTAATGGATATCTCAAATTTAACAGGTCCCATACTGAACTGCTGACACTCCTTTCTCACTACACATACCACCCCTCCTTCCCAGCATGTCCCATTTTAGCAGGAAGCAACTCATTCTTTTATTGACTCAGAACTGAAACCCTGTAACCTTGCTATCATTTCTGACCTTCCTTCCCTCCACCTTCAACACAACCAGTCAACAAATCCCATTCAAAACAAACTCAGAATTTAACTACTTCATCCCTTAGCCCAAGTCAACACCATCTTAAATCTGTATTAATACAGTTGCCCGCCTGACTGACCTCCCTGCCTCTGCCCTTGCCTCCCTTGAGTTCACCAGTGCAGTATCCGGAGTGATTTTATTAGAACCTAAGTCAGATCACCCATTCCTCTGCAAAACTCTTCAAGGCCTCAATCTCAGCAAAAGGCAAAGTCCAATCAGAATCTGCAGGCTGGCCTTGCCCTAGCTATAAAGCTATAAAACTACTTTCTGGAAGGTCAGGCAAATTCAGCGTTAGAGCCTTCACAGGAAGAAACTCCTTCCTTGGGAAGTCTCTCTAGCACTTTAGATCTTCACTAAATGTCACCTTATCAGCAAGACATTTCCCTGACCATCTTATCTAAAACTGCACCCCTTTCACCCAACCCTAACAGCCACCAAGTGTACTTCCTGGTCTGCCTTCCTGTTGTAGTTTTCTATTTTCACTGGGAGAACACATTACTCCTCCTTTCTTTCATTTTTTTAAAAGGAAAGGTGCAGGCAGGAATAAAGGTAAGCAGGCAGGCAAGCATGAAGAGAGAGGAGGACAAAGCATTTTTTAATTTTATTTTTATTTAGTTGTTCACACTGGTTGGGTGTGTCCACCCTGCCCCCCGAAACCAAGGGGTATGTGGCCTGTGCTCCTTTTGAAGCGACTGACCTAACCACTACCAGGGCATGCCACATAGGACTCTTTCACATAAATTTAATATATATTTACATATTTATCAGTCTTTGAAAGTAGAGATTTTGTTAATTCCTCTACCCCCCCCCCCCCGCCCCGACCTCCTGTGCCTAGAGTACAGTTCCTGGTACACAGGTCTCAAAAATATTTCTTGAGTGGAGTAAATAGTGAGTGAACTAATATTCTGTGCTCTAGGGAGTCAATAAAATATTTATTAAGCATCCATTATGTGGTCAGCAATGCATCAGGTAAACGGGGCTATGGTAGACTTGTAAGAGATACATTTTACTTCTGTAGGAGCTTTTCAGATATAAAGAAAAAAAATCAATATCTAACAATGCTGTTCTGAGTATTAACTGCGCAGAGCAGCCAATGCTGCGGAGGAGAGAAGACAGAAATCAATAATGACCAGAGAGGTCAGGATGAGCAGGATTTGAAGAGAGAGAGATAAGGAAAAGGTATTTCAAGGAAGCAGAATAATGTAATAAAGCCACAGGCAGGAAAGAACATGGAATATTCCCTTTATGAACCAGGCTAACTATAAGAGGGGAAAATAGTATAGTAAAAAATGGACAAGAAGGTTTGGAAAACCACATTCTGAAATTGATGTGATAGGAAAAGAAAATCAGTAGGAGTGACTGGATGTGGAGGATGAAGGAAAAGGACAAATTAAAGATGGTTAAACTTCTACAATGGTCTTAAAACTTTTTTTTGTTAGAATAGCCCCTTAAAAGAATTCAGAAAAACTGATGTCCTCTCTCACACTTTGCCATCTAATATATTTAAGATTAAACAAAGCAGACACTGTTTTAAAAAAAATGTATACTGAAGATGTGCTTTAAATGGAAAATGTCTGCTCTATAATCCAAATGGCAAACTAATCAGCCTGATCTGACTACCTTTAAAGAGGTATAATTTTATTCATTAATTCAAAGAAACATATTAATACTTCTCCCTCACGGCAGCCACATTATTTCTGAGTTATACTTTTAAGATAGATAAGTAAGACCGAAGGCTACTGTGAGTGTGTTGCCTGATGAAATAGGGTACTATGTCTTTGCTTTATTTTTGTTCTGTGAAATTTTGATACCCTGGGGCAACCCACCATGGCTTTCCCCCTCTTCTTTTAAAGGCTGGTGAATGGTGAATTAGGAAAGGAGCAGACATAGTCTCCAGCATAGTGGTTTTAGGAAGACTTCCTATGGATGTTGAACTTCTAAAATTGGTTCCCTTGTAGCTATCCATACCCATGTGCCCCCTGGAAAGACTTTATGTACCCAAGGGCACATGCAGCCAAAGTGAAGACCACTGACCTCAGGTTCCAGGTCCTGGTGGTTACAAAGAAGGTGGTGCCACTGACAGACACAAGGACTGGAGGGGAGAGCTGGCTCTGGTGGTGATGGTGTTGGTGATAGGTGAAGCCAGGAAAAAAGGTAAGTTCTCACAGGGACAGATCACAAAAGAAGGGCAGGCCAAGGGCTGAGTCTTGGAAAATGCCTGTATTTAAGGGAGTGCAAGCACAAGAAACTGAGATATAACAGGAAAACAAGAAGGTAATTCAAGATAGCATACATGCAAGAAAGGAAGGATATTTCAGTAGAAAGAAGTTCAATAATATCAAATGCTACAGTCTAAGGAGGGGGAGGGAAAGGGAAAGGAAGTCGTCCCTGAATTTCACAATGAAGCAATTGATTACTCTAGAACAGCAGCATGGTGGATGTGGAGACCAAGACATGGGGGTCAGCTTAAAAGGGAGTGAGTGGATAAAGAGGGAAGGTGTGCTGGACAGCTTATTCAAGAGGTTTGGCAGTAAATGACTACTGGTCACCGAGTAAAATGAAAAATTTCTGAAAGAAGCTTTGTTCATATATATATTTTATGGAAGAGAGAAGCAAGAGTGGAAATGGACAGTATTTGTACCATAGAGGGAGGGATTTATTTTAGAAGTGGTAGGGAATCCTGGTCTCCCCGAGGGTAGAGGGTAAAAGCTAAGAGACTGGTATAGAAACATGGATGGCAGATGAGGAAGTTCTTGAAAAGAACCTTCATCTCCTCAGTGAAGTGGGTAATATGGGCCTTCTCTTGGGAAGCACAGCAGAGTAGAAGCAGAATGAAACTAGGGGTTACAGGGAACACAACCCCCTCACCTCTAGTGGCTCAATCAACCTTTTTCTCTTTAGAAAGTTTATTTAAATGGAATGGGCAATTCCCCAGCTGACTTCTGATTTTAAGTATCCCTGCCAAGTTAATGTTTATCACTGTCTAAGTATGAACTGCTCAAACCAGGGCGACTGATGGAAGCTGACATATTCATCTTGCGAGTTTTGCAGAAAAAATTTCAAATCATGGTGGCCTAATGGATACGGCAACTAGACATAGTCCACATACATCCCAAGGACTCTGGTTGAGACCTGGGGCTGGAGGGAATAGCCAAGATGAACAACTAAATAAAGTGTTTCTTCCTCTTCTCTCTTCCTGCCTGCATCTTTCCTTTAAAAAATTTTTTTTTAATGTTTTCACGTTATTTAACTGATAAGTAATTTGATTATATTAAAACAAATTATGCAAGATGGAATGCAAAGTTGACCTGTGTTTTAAAGATACAATATGAGATCTCAAGGAGAGTTCTGTCATTTGGCAGCTGCTTTATTGTGAGGACCCCCAGCCTGCCTACACATTTATTTAGTCTCCCGCTAAGGTCTTTAGGGAACTGTTAGTAGGAAAATCTAAACTTAGGAAGTTCTTTTTGAACTCTATACTTTTACCATTTCTTAAGATTTAGGGGAGGAAGTCTCTCCTTTTAGCCTTAGGTATGGTCTTTAGTGGACACTGTACACATACTGCAATTTCCTTTTGCTGTAAATGTAGAAAAATAATCTTTATAGGAATCCATTATTTCAAATCTTTCTGTATCTCTGCAAATGGCTCTAAATGAGGGGAAATGAATATGGGGGGATATGCGGCAGCGTGAAGTTGGGTCAATCCTCAGGGACTTACTCATCAAGATTCCTGGTTAGAACCCTCTGTTCCTTCCTGTTAGCACCCTTCATCACCACTTACAGGTTCACAGGGCTCAGACCCCAGCAGAAGCTGGACGTACGAGAGGTCCAGAAGGAGTTGCAATGCCAGGGGCTGAAGGAGGCCAGGTCCACCCCATGTTTCCTTCCTGTCTCCCTTCTCTTTAAGCATCTCATTCCCTTGGTGCTACTCCTCTGATTTCTTTCTATTTGTACCAGTTATATGTTGGAACTAACTTACTAAATTCCTTACTCTTTTCAATAATAACAGTAATAATTATTATCCATATCCATGGCTAATGTTTATTGAGTACTTAGTAAGTGCATGCATTGAATTAAGCACTTTATATACATTATTCCACTTAATCCTTATAACAAGTATATGAGGCAAATAATATAGTATACTATCTTCATTTTGTGAATAAGCAAACAAACCAAAGCAGTTAACTAACTTGTCTATGTGATTAGCTAGTAACTGATGAAGCCAGATTCTAATCCAAGGGTCTCACCTCCAAGCCCATGATTTAACCACTTAGCATGATATCAACAGGCTCAGGGTTTTACTCCTGTCTTCCCCCACCCACCCTTATCCCTTTGCTGCTGCTTGTAGTTACTGTTCAGTTACTGACAGTCTGTGTCGCTGGGCTGAGCCACAGGCCGAATGGTTATTCGTAAGATCATACAAATTCTTGGTGCTGAAGAAACTTGGAAATCACTGACTCCGAACCCTTCATTAGATAAGTAAGAAACTAGGCCCAAAGGGTATACTCCGCATGCCCAAGGTTAACAGAATAAAGCTCAAATTGAATCCACATGACTTGATTTCCATTCTCATATTCTTGCCACATACCTTGGCACTTGGCAGCACCCTTTAAGTGAATCACTAAAAACTAGCTGTGTGCTCTTTTAAAGGGATAGCTATATTATTTTCTGATTTCTCAATAATTGTACTCAAGTAACTGTTTAAAAGCACACACCTAAATTTGTTTGCTGATCTTCCTACCTAAAACATTTTAAAAGCTTAATTTTAATGCTAATTTCTGTACTCTGTTCATCTAATTCTTGGGGTTTCCCTGTCCTTCATACCATGCAGTAAGAATACAGCCATTCGTTTTGGAAAGTTACTTTCAGTTGAAAATGCAAACATTTCCAGGAAACTGGGACAGTGACCAAAAATGTCTTAGCAATATGCTCACATGGTTTTATATTAAGATTAAAATAAGCTCTCCCTGGTGGAGTAGTAGTTAGGCCAGTCATCCCCAAAGGAGTAAGCCATATACCCCTGGGTTTAAGTGCCAGGTGTGTATGTGGGGGAGATAACCAGGTGAACAATTAAATAAAGATAAAATAAAATGCTTCCTCCTCCTTTCTGTCTGCCTATTTGCTTTCATTCCTGCCTACACCTTTCCTTAAAAAATTTTTAAAGAATAGAGGAGAAATTTTAAAGGTAAACTAATGGATGGTTGTTACTTTTGAGAAAGAAAAAGGGGTGCTATAAAGATTAAGAAATATTATTTTTTTTGGTACAACCCAACCAAACAAATTAAACCTCAACTGCCCCAATGTCCTATCAAAAGTAATTCTTTAATTGTTCCACTTAAGCCAAGTACTCTCAGTAAACAGGACTTCTCAAGAGAGGTCTTTGGCGACTCAACTCCAGTATCAAGGGAAACAAAAATAAAAACTGGGACTACATCAAACTAAAAAGTTTCTTCACAGTGAAAGAAAACAAAAAAACTCAACCTACTTACTAACTGGGATAAGACATTTGCATTTCATGTTTGTCAAGGGCTTAGTGGCTAAAATATACAATGAACGCATAAAACTCAGAAACAGAAAAAGTCACTCCAATCAAAAAAAATGGGAAGAGGAATTGGAGAGAATTTTTCTGAAGAGGATATACAAATGGCCAACAGGCACATGAAAAGAAGTTCAGACTCCCTGGCTATCAGGGAAATGCAAATCAAAACAACTTTAGGGACTGTCTGTTATCCAAAAATCTGGAAACAAAATTGTTGGCAAGGATGTGGTGAAAAGGAGAAAAGGGAACACTTTTATACTGTTGGTGGGAGTGCAAATTGGTACAATCCCTATGGAAAAGTGTGGAGACTCCTCAAAAAAAGTTGAATATGGACATCCCATATGATTCCACCATCCCACTTCCGAGTATTTACCCAAAAGATAAACACTCATTCACAGAGATTTGTTCACAGAGATTTGTTCACCCCCATATTTATTGCAGTCCTATTCACAATAGCTAAGAACTGGAAACTAAGTGCTCAATGTCAGATGAGTGGATAAACAAGATGTGGTATATGTACTCAGTGGAATACTACACAGCCTTTAGAAGGGATGAAATCCTGTTATGTGAATCAACATGGATGGATCTAGAGGGGATGATGCAAAGTGAAACAAGTCAAAAGAAGAAAGATAGCAGATGATCTCACTCATGGGTGGAATGTGACTAGACAAAAAAAAAGAACAGACAAAACGTTGGACACTTGCAATAGAATTGAGGTTAACAACAGGAAATGGGATGGGGTTCCGGCAGGCATTAGTGGCGGAGCATGTTGACATATATCTGAGGAATGGGGAAACTGCATGTATGGGGAACCTATACATGTGAGGTTATTTTAATATGTGAAATTTAAGTTCATGCAATTTTAAAAAAAGCTAAAAGGGAAGAAAAAAAAAAAAAAAAGAAAAAAGACACATAGGTTCTCACTAGCTTCTTCGCACAGGAAACTCATCCCTCAGTGATAGGCCCTGAGGAGTATTTCAAATCTCAGTGGATGGCCAAAGGGATGTCATGCTTAAACATCTAGAAGAGGCAGTTTTCTATACTATTAGTTTGTTTAAATGGTCACATAGTTATTTTGTTACATGAATCAAAATTCTTCCCTGATAATTATTGCTACAAAAATTGATAGACTGAAAGCATGCTATAAAGCCTAAAGAGGTTGTTGACTGGCATTTCTTCCTTTTAGGAGAACAGGGAAACAACAGATGTTCAGACTTGAGGCTCTTTAAGACACCGAAATGCCTTTTCTAGCAAATAGAAAGTGATACCACTGTTGCCTTCATTCAGTGCATTTATCACATTTTAATTCTTTATCAATTAGTAAATCACATGATGGCAACTTCTAGACAGACTAACTGACCAAACAGAATACTCCCGAATCAAACTAATTCATTTAGCAATTCACATCTACAGTTTGGCTAAATACTTATTCTTTCTCCTTCAATTTCTTCATATGTGAAATGAGGAAAAGTCCAGCCATCCTGCAGGCAATTGTAAAATTAAAGGAGAAAATATTTGTAAAAATACCACACATGTATTTCCTTGAGGCCACCTTAAAAATATTTATGGCAAAAATGTATATTTATGGCAAATATTTTATGTATTTATACCTAACTTTAAAACTATGGGTATTCTTTTAATTAGTTTTAAAATACAAAATCTCAGGCTCAGGACACATTCAAATGGCAGACTAGCAAGATCTTGAGTTCATTTCCTTTCCACAGACACAAAAAAATCTCATCTAAATATAAACTACAGCCTTTGAAAAAGAACTGAGGATTGGGGGACCAGCATCTCCATAAGGAAAGGCCATAGAAAACACCATAAAGGGTAGAAAAAGCTGAGACACAGTCTTACCAGGCTTGTTGCCCAGGCACTGAGATACAAGGTTGGGAGGGATAGCATGATACAGAGCCTCTTCCCAGGGACTTAAGAGTTTATTCCACGTTGAATGCCCCAGCATCTAGAGGGCAATGTATACATCCTGATGTGGGAAACAAAGGGCCTTTCTTTTGGAGAGTAATAGAACTCTGGAAACCAGAGAATGCATGACAGTGAGAAGGTAGGCAGATGAAACATGCACATACCTAAATGGGAGGATTTTCATTTACTGAACCAAATACTTCAGTGGGAAGAATAAGAACGAGGGATAGTGTTCCAGTGAACAGAGATGATGCTGAATGTCCTCCCACACTGTGGCTTTAGCATCGGTGGACATAATTTTGGAGTTACGATAGGCACAGGGGACATCATATTGGGACAGAGCCAGAGGCCCTGCTGCTCTCCATTAGCAGGCCTTGGGACAGTTAGTTCTCCCAGTTACGGTTCTCATGGCTACCAGGACAGCAATCATCTAGGATAGCAACAGGCGGCCAGCATGCTACCCTGGCACAGGCAGCTGAGTGCTTTCCTGAAAAGCTCTGTCTGTGGAGCTTCTAGCTCTACTGCAGATTTCTCAGTAATCACAGACTCCAGCAGTTTGAGAGACAGCTGCCTTCCCCTGCTTGGGACTGCTGTTGGCCAGTCCTTGCCTGAAGCCTAAAGCACCTAGGGCACCCAGCCCCTGGCAGCTGGAGCTCTTGTTCCAGGCCTATACTCTGCAACCTGAAATCCTAACACAGGACTATTATATCAAGATAGGGAAAGAAAATCTTTTAGCCTAAACACCACAGAAATAAACACAGGGTACTAAACATACATACATATATACACATACACATACACATATGAAGACTGAGCAATTTACCTCAAAAGATGGATAGAAACAAAACCCCACAGAAAAATCCTAATGCAATAGAATAAAGTAAACTACCTGAAGATTTCAAAGCAACAGTCTTAATGATTCTCACTGAAATTAGGAAAATTGGATGAACAAAATCAGATCTACAACCAAGGTGCAACCCTGTGGCTTACTTAAGGGGCTAAGGTGTGGGTTATGCAAAGCGGATAGAACTAGGTTTGAGAACTGGAGCTAGGGGTAAATAAAAAATAGATAAATATCTACAAAAAAGACAGAGAAAATATGAGAAAGTTCCAAAGAGAATACATAGAGGTAAAGAACACAACAGAGGGGATCAACAGTAGACTGGAAAAAGCATCCAATCAAATCAGCGAGCTAGAAGACAGGACAATGGAACAACCAGTGTGAACTAAATAGCCTGACACATACAAAGGGGGGCCCAGCCCCCCGGATAAGATTGTCTGCAGATTTTTCAGCAGAAACCTTACCTTTAGAAGGAATGACAAGATATATTCAAAGTGCTGAAAGAAAAGGATTTCCAACTAACAGTTTACCCTGCTAGGTTAATGCTTAGAATTAAAGGAGCAATGAAGAGCTTTCCAGAAAAACAGAAGTTAAAGAAATTTATCACAACTAAACCAGACTTGCAAGTAATACTAAAGGGATTTCTACAAAATGAATGAAACTCCATTAGATGTAACAAGATATCAAACAAATATTTGTGTGTGTGGAGAGTAAAAGTATGGACTGTTACAATGAGTTTGAGATTAACTTGTTTTCAACTTAAAATGGGTTATAAGCATAACAATAAGAAATCACTTTGTATCTGTGAGAATGGTTATTATCCAAAAGACTAGAAATACATATTGTCATAGGATGCAGAGAAATGAAACCTTATGCACTGTTGGTGGGAGTATAAACCGGTGTAACTATTACAGAAAATAGTATGAGATTCCTCAAAAAATTGAAAACACAAACTTCATATAATTCCGTGATCCCACTTCTGGGTATTTACCTCAAAACCACTAATTTGAAGACCTGTAGGTACCTTTATGTTAACTGCAGCATTATTTACGATAGCCAATATCTGAAAGCAACCTAAGTGCCCACTGACAGATGAGCGGATAAAGACATGATACACACACACAGTGGATTACTAGACAGCTATTTAAAAAGATCAAATTCTGTCATATGGAATAAGAGAGGTGGACCATCTTGGAAATTATACTTAGTAAAATAAGTCAGAAGGAGAAAGTCAAATATTACATGATTTCACTCAAATGTGATAGAGAAACCAAATAAATGAACAAAATCAGACTTTTTAGTCTATTGAATCAAATTAGTTATCAGAAGGGAGAGGGCGGGAAAGTTGGGTAAAAAGTTCAATTATATGGTGAATAGAAGTGGGTTGTTTCCATCTTTTGGTTATTATAATAATCTGCAAACTTTTGTGTTCGTTTCTGTTAACATGCTTTCAATTCTTTGCTTCAGTTTGCTTTCAATTCTTTTGGGTAATTTGCACATCCTCACCAATACTTGTTTTATCCTTTTTTGTTTTTTCTCTTAAAGAGAGGAAGGAGGGAGGGAGGGAGGAGGCAGAGAGGGAGAGTAGGGAGAAACATCTTTATTTATTTACTGGCTTTCGTTTTTTCACTCTAGCTCTGTGTCTTGAACTTGGGTCCTTAGACTACATGTGGTTCGTATATCAGTGTCTCAGCCCCCTGAGCCACAAGGGTATAGCTCTCAACATTTGTTTGATAGCCAGTCTAGTGGGTGTGAAGTGGTTTGTCACTGTGGTTTTGATTTGCATTTCTTTAATGATTAATTATATTGAGGAAGTGCTTATTTGGCCATTTCTTTCTTTTTCTTTCCTTTCCTTTTTTTTTTTAGCACTTTATTTTTAATTTAGTTGTTCACATCATTCCCCCCAGTTCCATGTCTTGAACCTGGGACCTTGGAATGTATGTGGAACTGCTCCCAGGGAACACTAATCTGCTAGGCCATCAGGGCACATCCCTTATTGGCCATTTCTGTGTCTTCTTCAAATAACTGTCTTTTCCTATCCTTTGCCCACTTTTTTAACTGGGTCGTCTCTTTATTGTTGAATTGTAAGAGTACTCTATATAGTCTGGCTACCAGACATTTATTAGATACAGAATTCACACATATTTTCTCATTGTGTTATCTTTTCACTTTCTTCTTAGAATCCTTTGATGTACAAGTTTTAAATTCTGATGAAGTCTAATTTATCCCTGACTATCCATGCTAGAAATTATTTACTTCTTTTTACATTAGCATCTCTGTATTACTTGGAAGATCTAGGGAGAATTTTCAAAAACATTTTAAAAAAATTTTAGAATATAATTTTAAAGACTATATATACTATTTTTTAAAAAAAGAAAAGGTGTAGGCAGAAATGAAGGCGAGCAGAGACAGGCAGGTAGAAAGAAAGAGGAGGAAGAAGCATTTTATTTACTTGTTCATATTGATTGGCACCTCCACCCCAAGGGCGCAGGATCTTGGGATGTATGTGGACTGTGCCCAACTGCTGCTCCACCACGGATACTTTTGGCATGCCCTGGTGGAGTAATGGTTTGGTCAACTGCCTCTGGCTGAAGCACAGTCCACTTACATCCCAAGGATCAAGGTTCGTGTCCTGGGCCTGGGAGAACAACCAGGGTGTACACCTAGAAGCACCCTGGTGGAGCAGTGGTCAGGCCAATTGCCTCTAAAGAAGCAAGCCACATACCCCTGGGTTTGAGTCCTGGGTCTGGGGGGAGACAACCAGTGTGAATAACTAAATCAAAAGAAAATGCTTAAGAAAAAGAAACTTGGGGTTTCCAGTGAGTTGATGACTTGGATACCCATAATTATTATTAAGCTTTTAATGTAAATGATAGAAATATGCTATCTATGAGTTCCTGTTTTGGTTTTGTTTTTTATTCTTTCACAGAAGTTACTGAATAAAAAAAAAAGTAGTCAGATTACCCTTTAGCTAAAGAATGAGGATTTCTAATAACACTTATGGTTCAATATTTTTAGTCAAGGCCCATGTTTTTATATTCATACTGCAATTATCTTTTCCACTTGCCTGAGGTATATGTAGTAAGAGCCCTAAAGGGCATTATTCCAGCTGGCCTCTGCTTGCTGGCCTGCAAACAGAAGTTTTATATTTATGGATAGTAATTCAGAGTAGTGTCCAAGTCTATCTGAGTTTAGAATTGCTATCACACTAGAAACTGGAAACCCCAAGAGCTTTAAGCCATTTACCTCATCTACATGGGCGCCACTTCTTATTATGGAATATACAAGTATACAGGGATCAGTGAGAGACTATGCAAACCTGAGGAGGATATGAGATTTGCATATAACACAAAGACATGAATCCTTTTTTTTTTTTTTTTTTTAAGCAAAGGTGTATACAGGAATGAAGGCGAGTAAGCAGGTAAGCAGGAAGACAGAGGAGAAAGAAGCATCTTTATTTTGATTTAGTTGTTCATACTAGTTGCTTCCCTGCCCCATCCTTGGCCCAGGACTGGAACCCAGGGGTATGTGGCTTGCTCCTTCAGAGGCGACTGACCTAACCGCTGCTCCACCAAGGTGCTCCATCTATTTTTTTAAATAGTAAATTCTTAATTACCCGCCAATTACTGTCTCACCATTTATAATTTTATGAGGCAGATATGACCAGTATGCTTTTATGAAAATGCCATAGCAACAAGAATACTTGGTACTGAAACCTAGAATCTTTAATTGACAAAACTTTTTTAAAAAATTTGTCTGTGGTTAAAATGCAGTATTTAAATAGTCTACTTTGATAACTTCATGTGAGTCAAGCACAAAACCTGGGTCTGATTATTTTGGTCTAATCTTCTACCCACTTTCTGACAAACTGGCATTTCTATTAGAAGCCTCTATTACTGAGACAGGAGAGAAAAAGAAAACAAAAAACTGAAAGTTGTCATTTTCCAGCCAAGCATGGAAAACGGAACATTTTGCAGTTTGAAACAAGACCAGATGTTGTTTGACCCTTCCCGTTTATCGAAAGTCAAGGAAGACCCTCCTGTTAAGACATCCTGACTCCCTAACCCCCGCTGCACTTGCCAGAGACTTCCCCTTAAAAAACCTCTCTCTCACAGCTTCCACTGGATTGATCTATACTCTTCTCTGAAAGGAACTTTCCTGGCCTATACTTGGAGTCTCACTTAGAGCCCATCTGGCTCCCTTGTCTCTGCCTCTTATTCTCGATCCAGCTTACACTAACAGTTATGGTATATATGGTTCTTAGAATCCTTCAGACAAGCGATCCAGTTTCATGAAACTCATCAATCTTTGGAGCCACTGCCTGAATAGGGAGGAATTTAGATTTAAAAACCAGTTCAATTTAACCAAAAAAAAAATCTTATCTAGAAATCACATACCTTTTTTTAAGTGTCTTATTCTCTTCAGTCCCCAACTTTTGAAGACAGGGAGAAATAAATATGTACACAACATCTTTTGGGCTACACAAATTAAAGATAGGTTATGAAGGCTCTGGTAAGCTATACTGTTTTACTAGTACTACAAATGGGCCCTAAATCTCTTTGACATTTGACTCTAGTTGGAAAAATGTCAAAACAGACAAAACTCTGAGGACATTGCCTATAACAGCTTTCCTGGCAATTGCAACTAGGACACATACTTTTTGTGAAAGTTGCAAGTCAGAATGTAATGTAGTAATTTTATTAAGATATATGATGAGGTCGGTGTGCCCTGTAGCGTTAAGGTTAAGTCAACAAGCAACATTCCTCTGGGTTTGAGTCCTGGGTCTGGGGAAACAACCAATGGAAATGAAATAAAAATGCTTCTTCCTCCTCTCTTCCTGCCTCTACCTTTCCTAAAAAAGAAAAAAGAAAAAAAAAAAAAAAAAGAATATATATATATATATATATGTGAGGTCTATGAAGAGAATGCTACATTACTCAAGGAGGTTGATGTAAGACAGAAAAGGGAAAATGGAATAATTAATCCAACAACCTTATAAAAGAATATTCCTCTATATTTGACCTTCTCATCAAAAGTATAAAGCAGATGGTGTGGGTAATGATAGCTATAATAAAAAGACAATAATATATCATTATTATAGCAATATTAACTGATTCAATAATAATATTTGAAGAATAATGAGATGTTAGCAAATGGGGAAAACTAAACCATAAAGAATCTGAGAGATTTTCATTTATTCTAAAAATTAAAATACAATCATATTTCAAAAAATTTAAGGTATTCTTTGGACATAGGGATTATAAAACAGATACAGGTTTCCCCCGCTATCCAAAATGGAACTTTCCTATTTGGTATGATTTCATAGGTTATTTTTGGGGTTTAGGAATGCTATTGCCATGAGTTTATATGGAAAATTCTTTGAGCATTCCCAGACTCCAAAAATAAGCTACAAAATCAAGCCAATTAAGAATGTTCTACTTTCAGATAGTAGGGAAAACCTGCACCTGAAGAAATACACTAAACTAGAGATCCTCAAAGTTCAGGGTAATCATTATAACCTAAGTGCTTGTGAGAAAAACTGACCTCTGGGTTCCATTCTTGTCCAGGGTTTTATTCACTAGGTTTAGGGTAGACCTGAGATTCTGCATTGCTAACAAGTTACCAAGAGATGCTGGTGGCCCCAAGACCACATCTTGAGTCTCCTTGGAAAGGAAGGTAATTACTTAAAACTACCTTGGGTCAGGCTTGGTCATATATTTATAATTTATCTCATTTGGTTCTCACAGAAAAGGGGAGTATGAGCACATCTGCACAAAGGCCTAAGCTGTTCTCTAGAAATATTTCTTTGATGACCAACTTATTTTTAAAAAATTCATGTAAATATTGCAGTTTCAAAATATTGCTGCTTGTTATGAATCAAATATAATTTAAAAGTTTACTTACCAGATAAATTGCTAAAGTCTTAACCCCAATTCTTTAATAAAAATGGCCTCTAGCAACATGACAAAATAGATGATTAGTAATTAGTCTGTGGTGAAACAGTCTGTACTTGATCCAGAATGTGCACCTGGGCCTACAATCCTCACAGACAGGGTCACCGCACCCCCACCTCCCTGAATGTTGTCAGGGTTTTCTCTGCTGCTCCTTTATGGATCCTCTGTTTTTCTAGCCAAACTGGATTATTCACTACTCCTCAGATTTTTCTCACTTTTCCCGATCTCTACTAAAATGTTCATTCTTTGTAGTTGAAAAGCTCTCCCTTTCCTCTCTCTGACTAGAATCTTCTATATACTTTTAGGTCTAGCTGAAATGCCATTTCCTTTTTCATTTTTTTTGGTAGGGGAAGAAAGGCAGGCAGGCAGCAGGCAGGAAGAAAGAGAGAGAGGAAGAAGCATTTTGTTTAGTTCATTTTAGTTCTCCCCTGTGGCCCCAGGCCATGAATGCAGATCCTTGGGTAGTACATAGACTGTGCTCCAAGTGCAGGCTTAACACCTGAGCCACCAGGGCACACTGCCATTTCCTTTTTTGAAGATCAAATCCCATTTTGAAAAGGCTACTGGACTGAGCACTTGGAGTGAGTTCCCATGGCTGCCCAGGCAGATTTAATGTTAGTGGGTATGTACTTATTTTGGTTAAATAAGCTTGCACACATACCTTGTGGGCCTTAATTTATACATGCCTCTGAAGAAATGATTCTATTTGACATTAAAGTTATACTGGTGTTCTAAACATCAAGTTTTGTGCAATGTAAAATACTGGGGTATTATAAATAGTTAGAAAAATACATTTAAAATCTCCAAAGAGGAGACTTTAGATTATGACAAAATTTGTGGCTATGAAGCAGAACAAAGTCTAAAAATGTAGAAAATATTTAGAACTGGAAGAGGCCTGGAAGGTCATTTAGGACAATCACCTTGTTTTATAGCAGTAGAATTTTTGGACCCTGTTGGATCAGAAGTTCCTTTTAGTTAATGCTGTTTAATTTCCATCTAGCTCAGTCTGGTGTCTTTATATGATAATTTCAGTCCTATGCAGGAAAGGTTTTTCCTTTCTGGATTTAGTTCTGAAAGTCCAGACTTGACTGGTCCAAAGGAAACTAACTAGCAGGACCTCCTTTGACTTTTAAGGCTGCTAACCTCAGTGATGCTAATTCTGAACCCCTGAGGAATGAATCCTTATCTTTGACCAGCTTAACAGCCAGCCAAGTCACAGTCATGGCCTAGATTAGAGAAGAACACTCATCCCAACTTTCAGGGTAGCCACCTGCTCAACTGTGTCAACTCCAGATTTGGATGCTGAGAGGTGTCTCATATGCTGATCACCTTGGTTAGACCACATAAAGAGAAAAGGACACTAAAGACACTTATGCTTGCCATCCCCATTGCTCCACTGGGTCGGTGAGTTAAAGAGCAGGAGCTCTAGAAGTGAGGAGAGCTGGGTGAGCTTAGGCAAATTACTTAACCTTTGTGGGTCCCAGCTTCCTATCTGCACAAGGGAGGAACAGCACTGTAATTACTATTTGAGTAACTAGCAGGTTTGGGTGGGGACACTGCTGTTGAACACTTACTATTATTAACAGACTCCGTCACATGAATTAGATTCTCTTCTCTCTGAAGAAGCTTTCCCATAGCATTTCTAATACCAACTTCTAAAACTGTATCTTTTAGTCCATTTTCTTTCCTGAACTTAAGACACCTGAAACATCCTTGGAACTTAAAGCAAATCCCAAACCAGATCCTTACCTTGCTCTTAATAATGTCTGACTTTCCTCCTGACCTCTGCATTTTTGGAAGATACTATCATCTTTTAGGCTACCTGGGTAGAAGGACTGAGTTTTTTTTTTTTTAAAGGAAAAGCTCAGGCAGGAATGAAGGCAAGTAGGCAGGCAGACAGGAAGAGAGAGGAGGAAGAAGCATTTACTTAATTTACTTAGTAGTTCATTATGTTTGTTCCCCTTCTCCTTGGGATATGTGTGGACTACGTCCAGTGGCCTTATCCTTTAGGCCACTGTGGTGCACTTTTTTTAAAAAACTACTTCTTTATCCTCTGTAATCAGTTTCCAAGTCATTCCTTCATACATTTATATATTCAATAAATATTTACTGAACTATTTCCATAAGCTAGGTACTATGTTAAACTCGGTATACTATGGTGAACAAAAATTCTATGCTTTCTGCCCTCATCTACAAATATGTAATTACAAACTGGAATATATACTTGGAAGGAAACTTCAGTCAGTATGAGAAAGTCTTTCAGGGGACATGATTTTAAATGGGGTCAGGAAAGAACTCTCAGGTGAAGTGAAAAATTGAACTGAGACCTGAGAGATGCAAAGGAGTCTTTCAGGGGAGTAGTGAATGACAAGCATTCCAGGGAGTGAACTCGATCAGCACACACAAAGGCTCTGAGGCAGGAAAGGGCTAATGACTTTTCTCAGGGAAGGAAGAAGATAATGTGGCTATAAGGCTGTGAAGTTGTTGATGAGGGTGCAGCAGCAGGCGGGCCATGAATGGAAGGGTTCTGAGTAGGACATGACCACTGGCTGCGTCTGGAGAATAGTCTGGAGGGGCGGGGGCTAAGAGCAGAAATTAGAGACCAGCCTGGAGGCCACTCTGGTTCTAGTAATGGATGGTCAGTGGCTGTGGAGAAAAGGGAATGTAGCTGAGATACAATTTGGAAGTGCTATTGACAGAATCTGGTGATGGGTGTGGGGAGAGTGTGAAAGATATAAGGATGATTCTTGGGGCTCTGGCATGAGTAGCCGTGTAGATGAAGAGTGCTGACAGATTCTACCTTTCAAAAAATTCCTAAAGTAACCTCACACAAGAGTCCTACATTCCACCTTGTCTCCAAGTTATTAAACTATTTAGGTCATTACTCCTTCTGTTTCCCTACCTCCTTTGCCTACTTCAAATCACCCTGCACTACATTAGTTTCCCAGTACAGCTCCAGTCACATTATTCCCCAATCAAACACCTTTAATGGCTCCCTATCACCTCTTCAATGACTTAATTGAATTGAATTACTTACTTGAATAGGTGATAGGGAGCCACTGAAGCTTTGTACTTAGAAATTCCTTACCTCATTTTCAAGGCTCCACAACTTACCTTTCCAGTCTTGTTTTCCACTATGTGTTCACTTAAGTCCTGTTTTAGTCAAACTGGACTACTCACTATTCCTTGAACAGGTCCCTGCATCTTCCTACCTCAGTACCTTTTCTGGTGCTATTGTCTTACCAGTCTGCTGAAACCTTATTCAACTTTCACTAAAGCTGACTAAAGTTGACTAAAGGGCCAATCTTTAAATCTCAAACTTTGGAATTCTCTTATGGCACTTAGATTTCTCTGCCCTTTATTGGAGGTTATTAGAGTACTTATCTCATGCCCATTCTGTACCCCTGAACAGATCCTATACCAACCTCTGAGTACATAGCTCTATTACTCATCCTGCACCGTTGCCCTCGCAGGGTCAAGCATGGTGTTTTACCCACAGTCAGTACATCTTATTGCATTTATTTGGAACAATCCCTGTCATTAATTATGCTAAAGAGAGATAAGACCCATGTTGAAGGGGAGAGATTTTGGGGTAGCATTTGCCAGCACCAGGGCTCAGAGCAAATTTCATCTTCCACCAAACATACAATCATACACAAGACAAACATACATCTACTCCTTTAGTAGCATCTCCTGGTTGTTCAAGATTGTCCAAAGCAGCAGTCTCATAACCTCTGACTGAGGATTTTTCAAACTAATTGTTATAACCCATTGATGGGTCATGAAATCAACTTAGTGGGTCATAAACAATACTAAAAAATTAGATAGAAAATAGCTAAACACACTGCCTGTAAGGAAAAGGAGTATTTCCTGAAATTTTTATTTCAAATACATATATACACATATGTGTGTACTGTATCATCACCCTGGGTCCCAGTCAAAAAGGTTTGAAAGCAAGCGTGTCAGTGCTCTGCAGCCTGCTCCGAGAACTCAAGTAGAGAAAGTAAGATGTTAAGAAAATTAGTAAACAGGGTATCTAATTAAAAGTTATTCACAGTTTAAAATGTGAATGTCTGATATACCTAACTCATTCCTCAGGGTACCTGCATTTAAGTGCTTTTAACCCAAATTAATTTCAAATTAGTAGAAAGTGTGCCAGAAATCACTCTGTACTACAGGTTTTTTTGGTACCTCAAGCAAGGATTTTCTCCAGTATCCTAGTTTTCCAAGAGAGCTGGGTTCAGGGACCAGGAGCTGCATTGCTAGGTCACAATACACAGAAGTGGGGGAAAAAATTTTTTTATTTAAGGAAAATGCATTTACAACCACAATGTACTCTTTCTTCCATTCACATGTCACACTTATTGATTTACGTTTACAGGTGTATATTTAACCTATATATAGAAAATACAATTCTATATATCTACTTGAAAGTTATGTCTGATAGGTGGCAACACAGAACACCCAGTTAACTTAAAAATGAGAAATATAGTTACTGAAAGCAATGACACATGTAAGGAAGGGAAATGGTAGAATGGGCAAAGGGTCTCAGGAGTGTGGACCTGTTATACCAATTGTTTATTACTGTGATGGGTGGGGGTAGTGAAGAGGAGAGCAGAGGGTAGGATATGGAGAGAACACTCTCCTGGTTAGTTCTGTGCCCCTATGACATCACACAGCAGTTCACCAGGAGCACATTATTTTAGTATGTCAGTACAAAAAAGGACAAATTCCAGTCTTAACTCCAACTCTAGCTCGATTCAACAGGTCACCCCCAATAATTTATTGCTACTTGTGTTACATTCTCAAATTAAAGTTCAGAATAACACAAACATCAACACCTGGTCATACTTCCCAACCATCTCCTACACTCCATAAAAACAAACTCACAAGAAAGATAAAATCAACAGTGAGCTTCTAAAGTTAACAAATGTAAACAATCTTAATTGCAAATTACAACCCCAACAAACAATAGGGTCAGAAACAAAGTAGGAAGTTCAAAGGTGGTGTGATGCAAAGAACCTAAGATTGGGGTGCTGATAAATATGGGTTAGATCTGTATAATACGAATAGCCACAAAACCTAAGGGCACTTCCACTCCAAAATTTTAGAATTCTACGAGGGGAAAGGCCACCTTCATTTGGAAGAAAAGACCATCACCCTGGTTTGATATGTAACAGGCAAATAAATAATCATGGTATTAGCTAAGGTTGTTTAAATATGAATTAATGCCTCCCCCATTATCTAGATCCGGTTAACACCCTTAGGTGATTTTATATGTCAAAGTTTCTACTGACTACTAGATAAATTCTGGCATTTCAGGTTTCCACATCTGCTCAGTTATATCTCCAACTTCTTATGGTTCAGATCTCTAACCCTCTGCCTTAGTCCAATAACCTTCATAAAACCTTCCAAGTACTCAGATATCAGACTTTGACCTTTGAATTCCTACAGCAATCATAGGAGGCTGGCATTGCATAGATAAAAGAAAGTTGCAGCCCAGAGACATTAAATGGCTTGACCCAGGGTCTCCCACCACAATTTGTAAGCAGTATAAGGGCTGGGTCTGATTTGCTTGCTTTCCAAGTCCACTTTTCCCCCAGGGCCCACGCTGCTTCCCAGTATTAAAAAAACAAAACATCATGGAAGTGAAAAAAAAAAAAAAAAAAAAAAAGCCTATAAACCAGCTTGTTCTGACATAAATTCAGATACACCACATCCTTTGAAACAAACGCTTGCGGTAGCATGGATAATGTTTATGGGGGTAGTCAGTCCTGTTTCCCAAGCTAATATTTAAACGATAATCCAGGGTAAATGACAGGTGGGTGATTAAAGTGGAAAAAATGGGAATATGGTATCAGAAAATATTAGAAAAAGGGCAGAAAAGAGATTAAAGTGTAATATGTGCTGACAATGCTGAAGATTCCGAATATGGTCGCGGGACTATGGGGGTGAGGAAGCCCAGGGGCTAATACCTAAGTTAGGGGGCCTCTGTCTACAGATAAGAAGGGCGAGGACTACCGTTAATAACAGCCGTACACATGGACAGAAACAAATAAGAACAGGTCTTGGGGACACGGAGTGAGCATGAGGCGAGGGAAGGGGCGCCAAGTGAAGGGCCAGAAGGGGTCAAAGAGAAAGGTGGAGAGGTTCAGAGGGTACAGCGCCCGCAGACTCGAGGAAAGACTTCTGTCTTCCTCTCAACTGTTGGTTGGAGTGTCTTTCGGATTCACATCGCACCCTACAAAGCCCTCCTAGGTGGTTCTGGTAAGAGAGGCAGGTCATGTCCCCATTCCTCGGGGACTCCGAGAAGGGGCGGAGGGAGGCCAGAGGGTCCTTACCGAGGAAGATGGAGATGATGAGCCGTAGCGCCTGTTCTGACGCGCCCAGGGACGTCGCCAACTTGTTAAGGCTCAGCTCCTCGAAACCCCACCGCAGCACCGTCGCGAGCTCCGTCACAGTTCCCACGTCCCCCTCCGCTGCGGACGCCATCTTAGCTCCGGGCGCCCCCCAGGGACCCCCCCCAGCTCCGCGCGCCCTAAATTGTGGGCACCAGGCTGGAGCTTCACCCCTAATTCCGGCCCGGAGCCCGCCCACGGCGTCCGCATTGGGTACAGACCCGCCCAGCGGTTCCAGGCTCAGCGATGATTGGTCGTCCCTGGAAGTGGGCGTGGCATAACACTGCAAGGTAGGCAGAGGGCGGGTCTGAGCGTTTGTGAAGCAAAGGCGACTCCGACCGAGAGCGAACTTGGGGCAGGCCAGGGGGCGGGGCTTGGAATCCGGAACTATAGTTGCGATTGGAAAAGTCTAAAGCCCGCGGCGAGGTGATCGTACAACTCAGTTCTAACTGCTTAGGGGAGGAGTCGGGGAGGGCGAGAGTCCGGCCCGCCTGTGCGTTGCCTTCTCATTGGCTGAGACGCGAGCAGGCGAGAGTCGGGGCGGGAGGGGGGCCCAGTCACCCGACCGCGAGGTTACTTTCGGTCGCCAGCGCGCTGGGGTTACTGGGGCATGTAACGGAGAGGGAGGGAATTCTGCGGCCTCACGAGCGAGGCGCCTCCTAACGGTGCTTTTCGGCCGTTCTTAAACCATTAGACATTCGGCTTTCCCTCGGAAGGGTCTTTGGAGAGCCCGGCGCCAAACACTATTTGCTGGCTGCTTTTATTTTCATGCATCCACTTTTCATGTAATTTCTTATATTAAAACATTATCTTCCCACAGAGGCGATGAAATTAAGGTATGCAGACTTAATACTTGCTATTTTCATTAAAATTAAATTCTATTTATTACTAAATAATAATAGGCACATGATAAAAGTTCAAACAGAAACATAAACATAAACTGAAAATAAGTCCTTTCCCCTTAATCTGCTTCCATTCTTTCTTCCTACAGGTTACCACTATTCGGATTTTACTGAAGTGTGTTGAGCACTTGGCATGCACCAAGAACTGTTCTGGGCTCTAGGGAGCATAATGATGAGCCCAAAGCCATGGAATGGGGATGATACACACTCATATAGCAGCTTTAATGCTTGTGAATTGCTGGTGCAGCTAAGGGCTCTTGAAGGAACAAGGTTCTATGAGGGTAGAATACTAGTGTCTTATAAGAACTGGAATTTTTGGAGCATTCTTGCACAATTATAGCTCGAAGTTCTATATCGCGCCTTATACTTTATAAAATAGGTACATCCATTTTATTTCACTTAATTGTCTATTAACAATACTGATTATTATGAAGTCCTCTTATAAACTTGGAGAAATTAAGAAATTTGGTAACTTCCTTTCCCAATGACAAAGACAGAATTTAAGCCTAACTGTTAAGTTCCAGACCCTGCCCCGTTTTTTGGTAAAAAATCTAAAAATTATGAGATGTAAATATTAGGAAAGTCAAGAATTATGTAGCTTCTTCTAGGTTAAGAAACAACATGACATATACTTTTGAAGAGCCTGGTGTATATCTGTTTTTTGATGCTATTCCCTCCTTCACGAAGGTTACCACTTTGCAGACTTTGGTATTTATCATTCCTATGTCTTTTTATACTTTACATACTGTAAATATCCAGAAATAATATATAATAGTTTTTCATGTTTTTAAACATTATATTAATATTACATGAATGTATCACTTTTGCAACTTATTTTTCTCCGTTGCAACTTATTTTTATTCTTAACATCTTTATTGAGATGTACTGATGTTGTTCATGTAGCTGTAATCCATTAATTTTTAGCTGTGACATAACATTCCACAATTAATTTTTCATGGTCATATTGAGGAATGTTTAAAATTATTTCCTATTTGATTTATGTATTGAATTTATTGCAAACATTGCTACAGAGGAACATTTTTTTTTAAGCAACAGTGAGATTTTCTGTAGGACTGTGATTCTAAACTAAAAATAAATAAATAAATAAAAATTAGGTGCATCCTTGTGGCTCAGGCAGCTCACTTGGCTAAAGTGCAAACAAAAAGTTAACTGGGATCTACTGTAAGAAACTCATTGCAATTCAATATACACACATATGTATGTACTACACAACATTTAATACACAGACACTGAATGCTGCCATACTATGTTTGTGTTCTCTATTTTATTTTAATTCATTAAAAAATTGTTGATTAGGATCCAGTAACTTTTTTTGCTACTTACTAGTAGTCCAGCATCCTCAGTTTATAAAATAACCCCTTTATGGTTGTAACCAGAAGGGAAATTATGGTTGTAGTGTATATTCACTGTAGAGAAGCAGGGGAGATGCCTCCTTCTCATGGTTTGTCTCACCTGGCAAATGATCAAAATTGACAACAGAAAGAGGCTAAGTGCGAAGAAAACCAAAAAGGTTTAGTAATAACATGTATACATGTAATGCTGTATGTATGGGACCCAGAAAGAGTGATAAATGGGGAAAAAACAAAAAAAAGTTTAGTAATAACATGTATATATGTAACTCTGTATGCCTGAGACTCAGTAAAAACTGAGTTACTGAAATGATTTAAGTCACCTCCTATAAGAGCCTCAACTAAAGTCAAAGGATGTTGTGGGTAGTCAGTGAAGGTGAAGGTCATTATGGGAGGTCACCAGAAAGGCATGGTAAACAAGGTATGACTGTTATGCAGATTTTTTTTTAAAGGAAAGGTGCTGGCAGGAATGAAGGCAAGTAGGCAGGCAGGCAGGAAGAAGATAGAGGAGGAAGAAGCATTTTTATTTTATTTTTATTTAGTTGTTCACATTGGTTGCTCCCCCTGGACCAGGGAAGTAAACCTAGATCCTTGGGATATGTGTGGACTGTATGATTGACCTAACCACTACTCCACGAGTGGTTAAGTGATTTAAGTTTCATCTAAGCCATTGATAAAAAGAGATTTGCTCTTCCTTACAGAGAGGGAGACACCCTTACAAATGGAGATTTTCTTTTATACATGTAAATGTCTCTTACAAAAGATCAACCTTCACCCAACTTTCAGAGTTCCACCTATGAAGTAGTTTTTAGTTTTTAGATTTTGTGTCTTTATGCCAAAAAGACATATTTTGGTCCCTTATGCAGGAGCAGAGAGGAAATTTCCCCTTACCCCTCTGGGTTATCATGATAAGAAAAGAATGACTCATATGACAAAGACTGGATGATCTGTAATTAGATGTTTGTCCTGCCATATTGACTGGTTTCTCCAATAGTTAAGCATCCTAATCTGGGTAATACCTCCAATTTTTCTTTCTTTTTTTTTTTTGGTGGGTAAAGGAATAATAAAAGTTTCCTTTGAACTGGTAGAAGCTTGATTGA
Source organism: Solenodon paradoxus (assembly GCA_004363575.1). NCBI lineage: Eukaryota > Metazoa > Chordata > Mammalia > Eulipotyphla > Solenodontidae > Solenodon > Solenodon paradoxus. The sequence continues at coordinate 29,527 of RJWH01008433.1, forward strand.
CTTTAATTAGAAATCTGAAGTGATATGTGAAAGGTTTTTTTCTGATCTCCGCGAGGAAAGAAAGTCAATTAGACAAAAAGTCGAATAGCCAGGGCTTTATTGGGGTTTGCGCACCCGGGCGAGGTTCTCCGGTCCGCAGAACCAGGGCCGGGGAAGTCGCGCCTGAACAAAGGGAAGCGCGATCTTTAAGCAAAAGAATTTCGCGGGCTTCATTCGTCGCGATTGGGGATTGGTCCTGTGATTCCAGGTGTGGTTTCGTCAGCTTCCTTTTTCCCGGGTATGGCCGCCATTTTGTCCTTCTGGGCCGGCCTAACATTCCAATCTCTTTGATAGGATAAAGGGGCGCCGTGATCGTTCTGGCTACTTCCCGCCGACAGGTGGGGCGTAGAGGGAAGGGGTCAGAGGTTGGCGTTGTCTGGCCCGGTCTGGACAGGAGAGTAGACTCTGGTCTGGAGCAGCATCTGGTTGAAGGTAACCCGGGAGGCTTCACGGATCCTGTCCTGGAGGAATCTCAGAAAGCATTAGTAATACACAGATTATCAAAACTGGCCCAAGGATCGGGGCCAAAGTGGTAAAAATCAGGGAGCACCACCATGGGGTCTCTATTTCTAGAGGGGTATAGCCCTTTTTCAACTTGTAAAAGCTCAGTCTTGTGGTGTTTTATGGTCAGCAAAGGTTGCGCCAGCCCATAGCCTCTGACTCCGCAATTAAAAAAAAACAAAAAAAAGGTGGAGGCGTATAGGAAAGGGAAGTTCTTCACAAGCCCCTGCAGAGAGGCACTGGGCGGGTGCTATTCATGCCCCAAGGGATTTACATTAACCTGTCTGGTGATGATAAGGAAGGAATGGGAGAAGGGGAACCCGTCCAGGCTACAGTTAAGTGGAGGGGTCCATCAGGGGCAAGATGGGGTCCCGTCTACCCCCATGACCGAGATC
>RJWH01008434.1:0-30553 GCA_004363575.1 Solenodon paradoxus
ATAAATGAATGATAATAGCATTCCCAGCCCCTCACAGGATAACCTCCCAAATAATACCAGATAAGAACACTCTACTTTCAGAGAGCGGGGAAGACCTGTAATAGATTTAGCTTCAGTGTTCATTTTTTTTCTTTAACATTTATTTTATTTAGTTGTTCATCTCAGTGGTTTCCCTGCCCTAAGACATGAACCTGGGGCCTTGGGATGTACGTGGACTGTGGCCAGTGGACTTAACTGCTAAGACACCAGGGTTATGGTCAGTGGTCATTATTAAAACAGCTTTATTGATGTAATTCACAAACCGTCCAGTTCAGCCATTGAAAGGGTATAACTTGATTTTTAATACGTTTGCAGAGTTGTGCATTTCCCATCACAATTAGTTTTAGAATATTTTCATCCCTCAAAAAAAAACAAAAAACAACCCATACCCTTTAGCAGTCACCCCTTTAGCTTTTGCCCCTTCATCCTGAGACACCCACCCACAAATCTACTGTCTGTCTTTATAGAATTCGCTTATTCTGGGCATTTCATAGACATCTGATCACACAGTATATGGTGTTTGATGGCTAATTTCTTTCACTCACCGTAATATTTTCAAAGTTCATCAGTGTTGTAGCATTGCATTAGTGTTTTCTTTCTTTCTTTCTTTCTTTCTTTCTTTCTTTCTTTCTTTCTTTCTTTCTTTCTTTCTTTCTTTCTTTTTTTAAAGGAAAGATGCAGGCAGGCATGAAGGCGAGCAGAGGCAGGCAGGGAGAGAGAGGAGGAAGCAGCACTTTATTTTATTTAGTTGTTCATCTTGGTGGACCAGGATGTGAACCCAGGATCTTGGGATGTTTGTGGACTGCGCCATCCAGGGGTGAGGGACCTATCCACTCGGCCATCAGGGTGCCTCCTTTCTTTTTGTGACTGGATAATGTCCCATTGTATGGACATGCCACATTTTGTTTATTTGTTCATCAGCTGATAGACATTGTGTGGTTTCCATTTTTGGGCCATCTGGAGCCATGCTCTGATTCTTCATGCACAGGTATTTTGTGGGGGTTTGCATTTCTGTTAGTATATAGGAGCAGTGGAACTTCTGGGTCATATGCTAACTCTATGCTTAACAGTCTGAGGGACCCCTGAGCTGTGGTTCAGAGTGGCTGCTCCATTTTCCCTTCTCACCAGCAGTATGGAGCTTTCTCCTCTCTCTCTTTTTCCCCTGCCCCCACCCCCCCTTTTTTTTTAAAGGAAAGGCGCAGGCAGGAATGAAGTCAAATAAGCACTTTTATTTTATTTCCACTTATTTGTTTACCCTGGTCGTTTTCCCTTGGCCTGGGCACTGGAACCCAGGGATATGTGACTTACCCGCTTCAGAGGCAATTGACTTAACCACCACTCCACCAGGGGGCGCTGTTGCTAATGTCCATATCCTTGCCAACGTGTTGTCGGCTTTCTTGATGATTATTCAGGGTTAGCTGCTCCCTGGTGGAGCAGTGGTTGGGTCAGTCGCCTTGGAAGGAGTCAGACCACATAACCCTAGGTTCCAGTCCCTAGCCCCCGGGAAAGCAAATAAAAATAAATAAATAAAACAAATAAAACAAATAAATAAAACAAATAAAACAAATAAAAAAGATGCTTCTTCCTCCTCTCTCTTGCTGCCTGCCTACTTGTCTTTATTCCTTCCTGTATGCTTCCTTTAAAAAAGTTTTTTTGTACATATGTTTACACTTGAGTAACCCCCAAATCCAGAGCTAGAAGATGCCCATCACCACCCCCTCCAAGGATCACTCTGACTTATGTAACCAGCATTCAACCATTCTTATGTTTACTTAACCATTCCTCTGACTCATTAACCAATATTTAGCTTGCTTAACTGATCTTATGACTTATTACCTTATTTAGAAACAAGAATCCTACAGTGTGTACTCTTTTCCGTTACATCAAATAACTTATTGAGGTTCTTTCCCGTTCATCGCTATCTTAGTTATTCTCAAATGTCCATTATGTAAGAATTGTCAATATTACACTGGTGTGAATACTTTGTAGAGCTCTGAAAGTATTGCCTGGCGGGGGAAGGGGATTGGCAACATTTTCTGTAAAGGACTAGAGAATGACTGTTTTCGTTCTTGCAGTCTTTGTGGTCTCTGTGGGGAGTCCTGCACAGATGAGGCATAAATGAAGAAGCACACCTGTGCTCCAAGGAAACTTTAGCATTTAAATTTCCTCTAATTTTCATGGGTCTCAAACTGAATCTCGAACCTGGGTCCTTGGTCTTCACACAGTCTGCTTTTGGACCATTCGAGCCACACTATACATTTTGTATTCTATCCATCTTATGACCTGTCATTCTTCTTTTTTTTTTTTTTTTAAAGGAAACTGCAAGCTGGAATGAAGGTGAGTAAGCAGGCAGGAAGAGAGAGGAGGAGGAAGCACTTATTTTTATTTAGTTGTTCACATTAGTTGCTCCCCCTGGCCTTGGGTCTTGAACCCGGGACCTTGAGATGTATGTGGGACTGCTCCCAGTATGTGCTAGAGTGCTAGGCCAGTAGGGCCCACCCCTGTCATTCTTGTTTTGATTTTTTTCTTTCAACCATGAAATAGTATAAATAGAGTGTGTATATATGTATGTATGTATTAAAGGACAGGGGTAGGCGGGAATGAAGATGAGTAGGTAGGAAGGTAGGAAGGGAGAGAGAAGAGGAAGAAACACCTTTATCCCTACTTAATTATTCATCTTGGTTATTGCCCCCCTATTTGGGTTCCAAACTGAGTCCTTGAGATGTAGATGCGCTGTACTTGGCCCAAGGCAGCTGATCAAACCGCTACTCCACAGGGCGTGCCTAAATATGGTGTTGACTTACACAGTCTTACAAAAGCAGGGCAGGCCAAATCCGGCTCAGTGGCTGTCATTTGCTGGCTTCTGCTGTTGAACACCTCACCGTGTGAGCGCACCACAGTGTGTCCAACGTCCCTTGGGTAGCTGATTCCAGTTTAGGGCTCCTCAGCATAACATTTCTCTGGGTGGACATTAACCTCAGTTCCAAGGAAAGAACTTGCCTGGTCATACCTCTGGCATATCTTTAGCTTTAGTAGAAACTGCCAAACTGTTTTGACCTGGAGCCACATGTTCCGCTTTCAGTGGGTCAGATTTGTTGGGTTTCATTGTAGAATACATTTTCTGTGTTAAGAAGCAGTGATGGAGAATTGAACATTTTCACTCCCATGAGAAGTGGCAGATTTAGAAAGTTAGTCTTGCCTGCTAAGTATGCTGGTTTAGAGGCCCCCAGATCCCACATGAGAGATTCTGATTGCATTGTTGTAGGTGGACACAGAATCAATGTCTTACTTTATCTGTATGTGTGTTTGCTTCTTTAACTTTTTTTTTTTTTTTTTTTTTGAGGTTAACAATGGTTTGAGGAATCAGTATTTTTTTTTTTTTTTATTTTGAAAAAAGGATATAGGAGGAATGAAGGCAAGTAGGCAGGCAGGCAGGAGGAGAGAGGAGGAAGAAGCATTTTATTTTATCTTTATTTCGTTGTTCACGCTGGTGATTTTTCCCTGGACCCTGGACTCGAACCCAGGAATATGTGGCCTGTGCTCCTTCAGAGGCGATTGACCTAACCTCTACTCCACCAGGGCACATGGGAATCAGTATATTTTAAAATGTGACCCCTGTGAGGATTTTGATGCTTCCTCCTACTTGCAATTAAATATTTGAATTCTGGTATTAGCCTCTCCCCTCCAGCATTTTATGTCAAATTTCAAACATACAGAAACGTTGAAAATTTACAGTACTCACGTCTCTCCATCCATCACTCCATCTCTTCTGATGCATCTTCCATGTGTAGATATCAATATTGACCCCTGACCAGAACAAATGACTGTAATTTTGTGATAGGAAGAGAGTTTAGTTGATTGAAGTTCAGAGTATTTAGCTACAATGAAGAATGACATTTTGACTTTTCGAGTTCAGAGCGCTAGAAACTGGGTGGTTGTAGCTAGATTGAAGCACTTTCGAAAAACCGAGGGGATTTTTAAAAATGGGAACCAAATAGACGCCTAGAGCTTGCCTGCCTCCAGGGGGCAGTGTGGGCCGTGGGAACTCCATGCGCCGGCGCCGCGCTTGCGCGGAGCTCTGGCTCCTGGTGTTTGTTTAGCGCGTGGAGATCGATTCAGAAGATTTCGCCGCTTCAGGAAACAGGTGAAAGAACAGCTGTGGAGCTTGTCACATACTTGGTGCATCACGGAAGAGGAAAATGAATTTGTAGAGGAATGTGGGTGGGGTCAGGCGGCCCTCAGAATCCTGTAGCTGAGATCATTCAGCACATTTTAGAAACCCTTGAGGCTGCCTTAGATCAAGATGCTAGGCGCCCTCCATCCGCAACGTTTTTTATTTAAAGGAAAGGTGCAGGCAGTAAGAGAGGAGGAAGATTTTAGTCATTTATCTTGGTTGTTCCTGCTGCCCCAGGACGCGAACCCCGGGGTCCTTGGGATGCATATGGATTGCAGTCAGCGGGAGGCAGTTGACCCAACCGCCACGCCACCAGGGCATAACACAACCTTTATTTTTAATGTTTTCCACTGTATAGTAACTGGAAATAACAGTTTAATGAATACCCTCATACCCTTCATTGACATTTTAAAATCCACATTTGCTTTATATCTCTTTTTCCTCTTAGCATTCAAACGTTAGATAGTAGTTATTTCACCAGGAAAGACTCCTCAGAATAAGGACGTTCTTCTACGTTCTTCTATATCAGGGACTCCCAAAAGCAAACATTCTGGTCTCAGGAGTCCTTCACCCTCTTACAAGAGTGGGTGGGCTGTGTACGACTTTTGTTTATATATGAGTTCTACCAATATCCACAGTCTTAGAAGCTAAAAGAGATTCAAACAAACAAATGCACACAAAGCACACTTTCTAGCTGCTTAGCAATGACATCAGCGCAGGTCCTGGGGCTTCTGGAAACCTCCCTGGGAATGAGCTATCCTGGGCCAAAGATGCTGTAATCCTATTGTGAAAATGGGTTTAATCTTGTAGACCCTCAGGGGTCTACACTTGGAGAATCATTCTTTTACAAATCTTTGTCACACCTACCAAAAGATGTGATATCCTTAAATTAAATCCAACCCATGTTCAAATTTCTCCGATCCTCCCTCCCCCCACAGTCTGTTGTCTTGTAGATGACCCACCTTCTAGGTGTGTCTGATTGTTTCCTGAGTGTGTCACTTAGCTTGTTCTTCTAAAACTTCTCTTTTCAAGGAAAGGTGCAGGCAGGAAGAGAGAGAAGGAGGAAAAAGTACTTTATTTTTATTTAGTTGTTCACACTGGTTGTTTGCCCCCAAACCCAGGACTCAACTCAGGAGTGTATGAACTGCCCTCCTTTGGAGGTGACTGACCTCACTGCTGCTCCACCAGGGTGCGCCTCAAACTTCTCTTTGCTATAAGCCCCAGTAGGTTGTAGATGTTTTGTACTAGTTAATAATCGAATAATAGTCAACGTTCTCTGGGCATTGGGCTAAGCAAGTTCTGTAAGTGCATTTTCTCAGCATTTCACTGGCAGGATTTTTGAGTCAAATATCTGCCGGGGAGTGAGTGTGTGTGGGTGGGTGGGTGGGTGAGGGTCGGGGGCCTGTGGTCACTGCAAGAGCGCATGCCCAGTTTGTGGGGACGCCCACTGACAAGTCAAAGTGATTTTTCCCGTTTAGGAATGTAATCTATTGCCAAAACATCTTCGATTTTTTTAAAGAAGCTGAAAACGTACATTTTTAAGAAATCATCTTTTTTTTAAGAGAAGACAACAACTTCAGATTTCTAATAACTACTGACCAGTCCAAACAACGTTTCCAGGGCCGAATCAGGCCCTTGGGCCTCCTCTATGGCGTTCCTGACAAATAGATCTCATTAAATATCTTGATCACATAATGAGATTCGAATTCTGTTTCTGCTTTCTCAGAGAGGAAGTACAGAACGGGAAAGTGACTTGCCTAAAAATTATAGTAAGAAAAGTGGCTGAGCCAGGATTTGAAGCCAGGAGGCCTTGTAGTTCCTCTAAATTGGAGGTTTTCATTTTTATTATGTAGCAGTCATTGTGTGCTGGGCATTTTCCTAGTGCTTTGTGTACCTGAAACCATTTAATCTTTATGACCCTCTGAGGTGGGGCCAGTTAGTGTCCTCGATTTACAAAGGAACAGACAAGTCCAGAGAGGTGAGGTAGCTTGTCCAAGGTCACACGGCCAGTAAAAGCCAAATCTGGAACCCATGTCAACTGGCTCTAGAGATGATTTTTTTTTAAAGGAACCAGGTGTAGGCAGGAATGAAGACAAGCAGGCAGGCAGACAGGCAGGAAGAGAAAGGAGGAAGAAGCATTTTATTTTATTTTTATTTAGTGGTTCACATTGGTGGTTCTCCCAGCTCTGGGACGCAAGCCTGGATCCTTGGGATGTATGTGGACTGAGTGGCTAACCTAACCACTACTCCACCAGGCTGCACACCACAGAGATTCCTTTTTTTTTTTTCTTTTTTAAGGAAAGGTGCAGCCAGGAATGAAGGTGAGTAGGCAGGGAGGCAGGAAGAGAGAAGAGGAGGAAGCACTTGTTTTTATTTAGTTGTTCACACTGGTTGTTCTTCCCCCAGCCCTGGGTCTTGAACCTGAGACCTTGGGATGTGTGTGGGACTGCTCCCAGGTGTGCTAGACCGCTAGGCCACCAGGGCATGCCTCCCTCAGAGATAACTCTTAACCACTAGTAGTCCCTGCACCCTTACCTGGAGATTAAAATGTTACCTCTGGATTCAGAACTAAAATGTCAGCTTCACGAAATGCAATTACTGTGCACCAGGCATCCTGAAATTCCTCTCCCCTCTGCTGCAGTCCATTCTGTCCATTCCACTTCCTCTCCACTCCATGAAATTCCAGTCCACTTCTTCTACTCCACTCCACTCACCCACACTCCATTCCATGTCTACTCCACTCCATTCTTTGATGTCTACCTCATTTTTTTTTTGACTGTGTGTCTGAGATCCCTCATATTGTCCCTGATAGTTGGTCCATTCTCATTCTGTGCCTCAGTTTCCTCATCTGTAGAAAGGGGTGTGTGTAGACTGAATGAGTTAAGATATGTCAAGTACTTAGAAGAGAGAGCCAGAGCCTGGCACAGAAAAAGGGCTCCTCCTGTTTGGAGAGGAGGGAGGAGCTTACCTGGCAGAGAGAATGGCCTTGGCAAAGAGGTGTGGAAAAACCTGGCCTATAACCATGACACAACTGTGGTTAAATGTTGTCAATATTATTCCTGAACAGCGTTCATATTTTAATTACAAAGACACCCATGCTTTTTGTTTTTAAAAATTCAGAGTATATAAACATACAAAGTGAAAAAAAAAGTAAAAGATCAGTATCTACCACCAAAAAGTAATGTTAATTTGGGGGTGGGGGATACATGATTATTCCCCACAAGATTTTGTAAGACTTGTGATTTTGATTTGTACTTGTTTTGCATGGTACACATACTATTGTATCTGAATTAAGAAGTTGTTTGACTGAAAGTAACTAAAAAACAGCAAAATTAAAAACTGACACAGTGGCTTAAATAAGTAGGATCCAGTGTTCTCCTATAGCAGGACATCTGGAATAAGACAACTACTCTGTGATTCCACAGCAGCATGGTTGTGGGATTCGCTTGGCTTCTCCCTCATGGTTACAAGATGGCTGCTGCAGGTACAGCCATCACATCTCAGAGCCAGAGGAAGAGAAACAGGAGGTGCCAGTTTCTTTTCCAGGAAGAGATATGTTTTCCTAGAAATCCTTAGGACAGTACTGTGATCTCACTGGCTAAAGAGTCATTTCAGAGGTCACCCAGCTGCCAAGAAGGCCGGGTAGGTGCTTGGCTGGGCACACTGATGACCAATTGTAAATTGGATTTCTGTGAAGGAGGAATGGGTGTTGAGTGTGGGAACAGGGACTGCACATTGTGTCCTTTAATAATCAGCGGATAACCAACTTGGACCAGGAAGTTAATTGGCGGGAGATTTTAAGAAGGGAGGAGGAGGAGGGATGGTTAAGTGGGAACTAATCTTATATGTGATTGTTGGCTCATTGCAGCGAATCATTTTTTTCTGACATCTCTTGCTTCCCTGAATTGCTCGTGGGGATTCAGGTAATGAGGATACCCTGGGTAGGTGTTTGTGTGTCAGAGGTTCCAGCAGGTGCAGATTTCAGATGTGGCTGGACATTGAAGCTGCTCTCTGAAATGACTGTTCCGAGGTGCACCCACACCCCAGGAAACGAAAGGGTTTGCCTCAGGCCCATGTGCAGTCCCTGTTGCTGGGCTTTAAATTTGAGTCTCCTTCCCTTCTCTTCCTGTGAGGGAGACTGAACATCTTTTCAGGTGCATTCTGTTTGTTTCCTCTTCTATGAATTGCCTGTTCTTTTGCCTTTTTTCCTTTTGGGGGGGGGGATTCTTATTAATGCTTTGGAATATTTAGACATTTTATAACTACTTATGCTTTATATATCTTCTACAAGCTAATATTCTCTCTGAGCTGCCTTTTTATCTGATTTTTTTTTCTATAATGAAGTTACACTATGTGAACATATCTGTTACTATTTTTGCTTAGAGCCTCTGAATTTTCTGTCATCTTTAGAAAAACCTTTCCTACTTCCAGATTCTCTCTCTCTCTCTCTCTCTCTCTCTCTCTCTCTCTCTCTCTCTCTGTATGTATGTATAGTGTATATCTATATATCTACGTGCATTTCCTTCTAGAAATTTTATGACTTTATATTTAGAGTTTTAATTTATCCTTTTTATTTTTTAAGAGAGGAAGGCAGGTAGAGGAGGAAGAAGCATTTTTATTTAGTTAGCTGTTTATTTTGTTTATTCCCCAGTCCTGGGTCTCAAACCTGGGTCCTTGGGCTTTACATGGTCCACACCCCAGCTGTCTCAGCTCCTGAGCCACAAGGGTGTGCCTATGTTGAATTTTGTGTTTTATTTTTAATAAATCAAACAACCGACATTCATTATTTTAAAAAAAGAAAAGCTAATGGAGGAAAAGCATGAAGAAAAAAATATACACTTTGAATTAATAAGTAATTTTTTTAGAAAAAAATGACAATATAAGTTACTTTATAATCTTTTCATTTTGTTTATTGGATATTAAACATATTTTCATTAAATATTTATAGCATCATTAAATGTTATTTCAGTGACATTTGTAGTGATTATTACTGCACTTATCTTTTTCTTATTGATTTGTAAGAATTGTTGTGTATTAAGTACACTGATCATTGTGTAATGTATATATTACAAATATATTCCCTGGGTTTTTCATGTTTATGATGTTGGTCTTCAGAAACTTCACATTTAGTGGGGTGCACCCTGGTGGCTCAGGTGGCTGAGACTCTGGCCTGTGGACCATCTAAAGCCCAAGGACCTGGGTTTGCTACCTGGCCGCCCCCCCTCGGTGAAAAACCAGAAATAAATCAAGATGCTTTTTCCTTATCTTCCTTCCTTAAACTACTTCTTCCTCTCCCTTCCTCTAAATAAGACAAGACAAGAAAGAAACTTCAGGCACACCCTGGTGGCCTACCAGATGAGGCTGCTAGATGCATTCCACATACATCCCAAGGACACAGGTTCAAACCCCGGGCTTGGGAAACAGCCAAGATGAACAACTAAATAAAATAAAGTGCAGCTTCCTCCTCTCTTCCTGCCTGACTGCTCGCCTTCATTCCTGCTTGCACCTTTCCTTTCCTTTTTTTTTAACTTCAAATTTATTTAAAGTCAAATCATTGATTTTTTTCCTTAATGATTTATGACTTTTGTGGTTATATTTGAGCTTTCTTCCTTAACCAGAAATCAAATAGTCATTTGTATTTTTGTGGTCATCACAGTTTAATGATTTTCTTTTTTTTTTAAAGGGAAGGTGCAGGCAAGAATGAAGGTAAGTAGGCAGGAGGCATGAAGAGAGAGGAGGAAGAAGCACTTTATTTGTTTTATTCAGTTGTTCATCATTGGTTGTTTCCCCAGCCCCAGGTCCTGAACGTGGGGACCTTGGGATGTATGTGGACAGTGCCTGGTTTAACCTGCTAGGCCACCAGGCCGCGCCTGTGGTTTTATTTTCTTGCGTTTGATCTATTTGAAGTTTACTCTGGTGTGAGTTTGAGCCTGCAATCTAGGCTCAAATGATTAATAATTAATTTTAAAATTGTTATTTTTATAAAAAAGTTATCTAGGATATGCCTGGTAGAGTAGAGAGTCAATGCACTCCACATGCATCCCAAGGTCCCTGGTTCAAGACCCGGGACTGGGGAGAACAACCAATGTAAACAACTAAATAAAATAAAGAAATGCCTCTTCCTTCCCTCCTCTCTCTTCCTGCCTGCCTCCCTCTCTTTCATTCCTACCTGCACATTAAAAAAAATGATCTAGGTATAACCCTGGGGTGGGCTGGGGCTTCTGGACCATTTTCACCACAAGGGCAGAGCCATGGGCTCATCGGTGGCCATCCTCTTCCTCTGCCAGGCGTTGGAGACACGGGCCAGCCCTGGCCACACCCCGGGCTGTGTCACCTTCGTCCTGAATGACCACAGCATGGCCTTCACTGGAGATGCGCTGCTCATCCGAGGCTGCGGGCGGACAGACTTCCAGCAAGGTCACGGGCCCTCCCCGGCGACAGACCTGAGCATTAGACTGGACGTGTGCGCCTGCACTTAAGTGTCTGCAAAGGACCGTGAATGAATGTTTTCTTTCTCGGGCTTAGGCTTCCATTCAAGGAGTTTAGCTGCTGTCCTGGCAGGGGGAGAGTTCGATTCAGAGATTTATTTGTTGGGGGATGACAGAGTAGGGGGTTAGCTCTTACTAGGTGTTGCAGTTGGGGGGACAGTTAAGTTCAGGGATGTGTTTCTTACCTGTGAATTACTCCCGAACACAGTGCTTTAAAACGTTGATTGACATGTTCTCACATAGTTTCTGAGTCAGGATTCTGGGAGCAGCTTAGTAGGGTGGCTGTGGCTTAGGGTCCCTCAGGAGGTGACAGTCAAGCTGGTGGCCAAGGCTGCTGTCATCTGAAGGTTTGATTGGGGCTGGAGGGTCTGCTTCCAGGGGGCCTCACTCACATGGCCAGTAAGCAGACACCGGTGGTTGGCAGGAGGCCTCATTTCCTCCCTCTGTAGACCTTTCCATGCTTCTGTTTGAGTGTCTTCACCCTGGGGCCTGCATTTCCCCAGAGGGAATGATCAGAGACCGGCAGGATCCCCTGTCCCTGCATTTTTTAAATGGCCTACTCTCAGAAGTTAAACTCTTATTTCGGCAATATCTTTCTTATATATTTATATATTTATTTAAAGGACAGGTGCAGACAGAAGTGAGCGGAGGCAGGCAAGGGGAGAGAGGAGGAAGAAACTCTTTATTTCATTTAGTTGTTCACATCGGTTGGTCACACCAGCCCCGGGTCTTGAACCTGGGACTCTGGGATATACATGGCCTGCTAGACCACCAGGGCATACCACTATATTTCTGTTTAGTTGTTCATCCTTTTCATTCTCCCCAGGCCGAGCATTTGAACTCAGGTCCTTAGGAATGTATCTGGACTGCGTTTGGCCGGAGGTGGCGGGCCCAACTGCTATTCCACCAGGGCCCACCAAAATCTTATTTATTAGATGCACTTAGTCGAGACCACTAAGTCAAAGTGAGGGCAATCAGGTGTTACGTTTTGAAGAGAAGAGTATCAAAGAATTTGTGGACGCACTTGAACCCTGCCTCCCGCCCCCCATGAGGGCTTTAGCTTCTGGAGGTGTGCAGGCAGGGGGAGGGTGTAGAGTTTGATTTCGGAGTTTGGCAGCTAGAGTGGGGGGCAGTTTGAGTCTATGATTTAGCTGCTAGAAGGCCGTGGATGCAGTAGTTTAATTGCTGGGGGGGTGCAGTGTTACCTGTGGGGATTAGATGCTGGGAGCAGTTCAGATTCAACGAGTTTATTGCAGCCTGAGAGTTTAGTTTCAGGGTCTCAAGGTTTAGCTGCCCTTGGAGTGTGTGTGTGTGTGTGTGTGTGTGTGTGTGACTGAGGGGGACACCAGGTTCAGAGGCCTTAGCTGCCTTGTGGGAGGAGGGCGAAGCTGGATGAAGGCAGGAGACAGAGCCACCCAGAGTGGGTGACCAGATGCCCAGGGGCATCTTGCTGGCTTGTTTGCCTCCTCTGCCCTCTCCTAATCTCTCCATCTCCATCTTTCTCTTTTTCTCTCTCCTAATCTCCCCCATGTCCACTCCCCACAGTGTCATGACTTGGAGGATTTAGGTTGAAATGGAAAGTGGAAGATGTGCGCCTACCCAGAGCTCAGAGCTCCTTGTCAGAATCATGGCTCCATGCCCTTTGGCCTCCTGTCTTCAGGTTCTTGACCCTCATCCATCTTCCCCGCCCAGGCCCTTTCTGGCACACCCAGAGTGAGGGTGTGCTTCTCGGGTGCCGGGGCCTCATCCCGATCTTTTACAGCCATTCTGACTTTCCCACTGCTCCTCACTCTCTGTTGTCTGCCAGCAAAGCGCTTTCCAGCTCCTCTACTGAGACACTGGAGGGGACGGGGTGGGGACGAAGGACGGTGACTTATCCTTGCACCCTTTTCCGAGGGAAGGGGTTTGGGGACTTAGCTTGTGCTCTTGCTTCACTGACCTTGGACATTTTCCTCCACAGGCTGTGCTAAGACCTTGTACCACTCAGTCCATGAAAAGATCTTCTCGCTTCCGGGAGACTGTCTGGTCTATCCCGCCCATGATTACCACGGTGAGGGCTTCCTGGAGGAGGCGTGGGACTGACATGACTTACTATTCCAGAACACTAAATTATTGTTGCCTTCATGGAATCTGCAGGTTAAAATTCCCAGAAATTCTCCTGGCAAAAAGATCAAATGCTTAAGGTTCCTGAGTGTAGATGTGGAAACTGGGACTCCTAGAACTGGGGAGGCTGTGGGTTTTCCTGAGACTTCCTTAGAGAGGTGAGCAGACTGTGGGGAACTACATTTCCCATAGTGCCAGCTGAGAAGGGCCCTCAAACTAAGAACTGTCTGGGAAGAGCTTTAGTCCCTGGCCAGACAGGCACCCAAGGCCTCTGGGAGTTGTAGTTCTGGGACACCATGGTGCTCCCTGGCTTGACTTTCTTCTCCCTCCTCTGGCCACTAGGGCTCACGGTGTCCACTGTGGAGGAGGAGCGGACTCTGAACCCTCGACTCACTCTGAGCTGTGATGAGTTTGTCAAGGTCATGGACAACCTGAACTTGCCCAAGCCTCAGCAGATAGGTGAGCAGCTGAGGGCCTGGATTCCTGGTCTGAGGGAGGAGGGACTGGGGTCTGGACTCCTGGTCTGAGGGAGGAGGACGGGGGTCTGGACTCCTGGTTTGAGGGAGGAGGACTGGGGTCTGGACTCCTGGTCTGAGGGAGGAAGGGCTGAGGGTCAGAAGTCTAGTTTCTCAAAGAAGGGCTCTTAAGCTTTGTGTCCCCACTGGGGCACGGAATCTGCTTGGGCCCTTAGTTTCACCCTTGGTTTCTGCCTCCAGACGTTGCTGTTCCAGCCAACATGCGCTGTGGGGTGCAGACCCCCGCTTCCTGACCCCAGCTCTGTCAGATGCTCATATCCGTTAAGAAATGCACTGAAGGGGTGAAGGGAGAGGTGTCATCACCAGAGCCTCTTTCCTCTTCCCTCTCTCACCTCATCTTCAGCTGAAATAAAAATCTTGTTTTTGCTCTGAATCTGACTCACGTCTGTTTTGTGGGGGAACCCATTAGGTTTCTGCGCTGAGGTGCCTGGGGCTACTTCTGGGGTCAGGGAGCCAAGGAGATTTTTCTGACTCACAAGATCAGAAGCAAACAGACCTCTGGGTCAGGCTTATCTGCTTGGTTTAGAACACCTTGATTTTGTGCTCCGTCCAGCACAGGGACCCAGGATAAAGAGACTCACTGGGCCTCCATTCCTCATCTGTACCACGGAAAAGATAACAATACTAATGATGATGGAGTTGATGGGGTACTTTGACAGTCCACACTGCCAGTGTTAACTACTGTCATTTGGAATGATCTCCAGGCACTTCCTGGGGTGGGGTGACAGTAACATGGGCTTTCAGAGAACAAACCTGGTGTTCTTAACCTGTGTGGAGTTGGAGGACCCTCCCCGCCTCCCAGCCTCAGTTTCCCCAACTATAAACTGGAAACAAAAGTTCCTTTCTCACTGCAGTGAGGGTAAGATTAAATTAGAAAGGGTTCAGCACTGCTTCTAACGTTCAATAATCCTTTCTCACATGCCAGTTATTTTCCTGTTTTTACCCAGAGAGGAAAGGATCTGGTTGAGGCCTTTAACCTCTATTCTCCATACTCCACTCCATAGCAAAGTGGGGTGGGGGACGGGACATACTTCCCCGTTTCTGGGCGGGTCTCTGACTCAGGTCAGGGCACCCCCTCCCCTTGCCCTGCTCCCCAAACCGGTTCCGGGCCCTTCTAAAGGGCTCATTAGAGGGGAGAGGCCTCTGTGCCCATGCCTTTCTTCCTTTCAGGATTCCCAGGATCCGGGCATTAAGGAAGCGCTTGTACAAAGGTGATCAAGACCCCTTAACCTCCAGGGGTCAGGTGCTGGAGGCCGAAAGGGGCGTCGCTGGGTTTTCTGAAGGTGGGGCCGATGGGGCAGAGATAGCCGAATGCCGCAGCCACGGGCGGGGCAAGCTGGTCGCTCTCTCCTCCCTCGGGAGCTGTTGGACCTGTTGTCCCCCCCTCCACTTCCGGGCTGCTGGGGAGGGGGACAGCGCAGCTTCTCTCTCCACCCTCTTCCCTGGCCACCTGTCTCAGGCAGAAAAGGCAGCGCCCAGAGCGCACCGGGGAGCGCGCCGAAGCCGGAGCTGGTGAGGGGGTCCGGGTGGCGGGAGACCGGGAGGCTGGAGAGTTGGCCCCGGGGTGCGCGGGGGAGGAGGAGGCTGGAGTTGGGGATCCAGCACCCGCACCCGGGAGGAGCCGAGGACTCACACTCGGCTTTTCCAGAAAGGGAGACCAGGAGCCCCGACTATTCCTGGATCCCGGGCTGAGGCGGCCTGGGCGATGCTCCGCGGCACTGTGGGGTCGCAGCTGACACTACTGGGGTCGGGAGAGGAGGGTGCGGAGTAGAGAGTCCCGCGCCCCGGAGGAAGAAGAGTCAGCGGCTACTCTAAGATGGGCTAAGGGGTTGTGGGGGCTACTCCTAGGCTATAGGATTCACCTCGGGATAGCAGGGATAGCAGGGAGAGCAGGCCAGAGCGGGTGGGCTAGGACCCCGGACTCAAATTCCGGTCCCGCCTCCGGGGGCGTGGCGCTCTGGGAGTCAGCGAACCCGCCCCTAAAACGCCCGGCCACGCCCCTGAACGCTTAGTTCCAGCCTTTGAACTCATAGGCCCCGCCTCCTAGAACACGCGCCTCGCGCCGGAGCCTGAGACCCGAAGCCTGGGACTTCGGGGCCACGCCTCCAAGCCGCCAGACCACGCCCCCGGAACTTCGGGCCCCGCCCACTCCGCCTCTGCCCTGAGCGGCCATGGGGACGCCGAGCAGCCCCGACGAGGGGACCTCGCCGCCGCGTGTCCCGGAGTGCGACGCGGAGGTCCAGTCCCAAGGGACCTCCCAGCCCCCGGAGCACCCCGAGAACTCCCGCGAGCCCGAGGCCCCGGCTGAGCTTCCGAGCGGCGGAGGAGCTGAGCAACAGACGGAGGAAGAGGAAGAAGTAGGAGAAGGCAGCAGCACGGAGAGCAGCCGCGACGCGGTGAGTGTGGCCCAGAGGGCTGGAGCTGCGAGGGACCGAGAGAAAAGGCAGACGCAAGCGGGTGACAGACGCAGAGACGGTATGGGGAGACAGACCCCCGAGACAGGGAGAGAGCACCAGAGACATGGAGACTCCTGAGAGACCCCGCCACCAAGCCAGAGACTCAGATGGAGAGAGACCAGAGACCAGGGACAGGGAGACTGAGAAACAAAGCCTCAAAGAGGGACACTGAAAAAGCAATGAGAAACCCGGAGAGATGGTGACAGAGAGACAGATGGGATCCTAGAAACAAAGATTCTCAGAGAGGCAGCTATAAAGACTGAGAAACCTTGAGAGAGGGAGATACTGGGAGGGAAGCCACATAGAGTAGAAGAGACATAGAAATGGGGGCGCGGGTACAGGTCACAGAGAGGGAGAGGAGAGGCAGGAGGGGGAGGTCCGGAGCCCACAAGGACGTGAAACCAACAGAATGGAACCTGGACAGAGAAAAAGAAACACTCTGTGGAGTCAGTTCCAATCCTTCTCCCCAGCCTCGTCCTGGGGTCGGGTGTCCCAGGATCTGCACCCCGGCCCCACTTGAATACAAGCACGTGGTGGCCAGTTAGGTGGACTCAGACGCCCTGAGAGGGTTACCGGGTAGGAAACAGACCTACTTAGTGACTGCATGGTGGGGAAGGCCTCTCCACCTGACCAGGCCTTCTTGACCTTAGGTGGAGGCTCCGCCTCCCATACAGACCCTGGCTACCATCTCCCACCCCACACAGTCTGGGGAGGGTGTGCGAGGGGCAGCCCGGCGACTTCGAGGCCAGCAGCTGGAGGCACTGACCCGTGTGGCCCTGATGGAGCAGCGAGTGAAGGAGCTTCAGCGTCAGAGGAAAGAGCTGAGGATTGAGGTTAGGCTATGGACTTCTTGTCCCAACTCATGGGGAACTGGTAAGACCAGGCCCCCAGTCCTTTCCTCCAGCAGGACTGGACTCTTGGCTTCCCTCCTGGTCATCCTTCTGACCCAGGAGTCCAGACCCCCTGTCCCTCCTCTCTCAGACAGGAGTCCAGGCCCCTAGTCCCTCCTCCCTCAGACCAGGAGTCCAGACCCCCAGTCCCTCCTCCCTCAGACAGGAGTCCAGGCCCCCAGTCCCTCCTCCCTCAGACCAGGAGTCCAGACCCCTAGCCCTGCTCTGCTCCCTCAGACCCAGGCCTCTGGTCCCAGTCCACAAATTTTCTCTGCAGATGGAGGTGGAGGTGGCTCTGCTGCGGGGGGAGCTGGCTGGGGAACGAGTGGCTGCTCGGCGGGAAGAGGAGCAGCTCCGAGAGCTGCTGGGCCAGCAGGTGGACGCGGAGCAAAGTGGTCAGGAGCAGCGGGAGCAGGTCTGTTTGTCCTACTCCATCTTCATCATCAATTTCCTTTCTTGTCTGTGGAGATTTCTTGGTGGCGCTCTCAGGACCCCAGGCTTAACTCATTCTGCTAATGGGGATTCTTCTGAAAAATGTCAAAGCCACTAGAACAGAATCGCGAGAGCGCCCCCGTGTGGTGCACACCCGCTTCGGTTGTCTTGTGCCTTCTTGTTCTGTACCCACGCCGCGTCCTCCTCCCTTGTTTTAAAACTCCAATCCTAGACTTCATATTGCCTGTGTATCTAGCATGTGTGGTTTACAGAGAAGAGCTCCTTTTTAAATAGCGTTATCACTACCTATGATAACACCTTAAGAATCAGTCCTTAATATCTCTCATTGCTGGCCAGTTTTCATGTGTCCCAGGGTTGTCTCACAAACTGCCAGCCAGCAGCTGCCAGTTTGAATGCCCCGAAGGCCTGCATGTGTTATTTCGCTTCTAAGGGTCCCAGTCTCCTGCTGCCGTCCCGTTCTGTCTGTTGGAGACAGCAGGTGTTTTGTCCTAAGTCCGGGATGTGGCTGCGTGTCTGTGGTTTCCTTTTCTGTTGCTCCTCCTGCAAGCAGCGGCTTAGAGGGAGAGGCTGGATCCGATCAGATGTGCTTTAGCGCTTCCTGTGCACCCTGTCAGGGTCCCGCTGTCTCTGGCCGTCAGTCATTGAGTTATCCTGGCCCCTGCGTAACAGCCGTTTACCTAAAGACTCTACCATACATTGGTGGCCTCTGCCTGGATCAGTTATTTTTAGAGGCTGGAAAATGTTGACTGTAATTCAATCAATTCTTCTCTTTGCCTTCACATTGTGTGGTAGACTTTCCTGGGGCTGAGTCTTGGGTCTTCATTTACCCTTAAAGAGCCTGTTCTTCTCCCAGCTCTGATTTGTCTCCCAAAATCTAGACATATGTGTCTTGCTTTCTAGGATATTGGTTCCTATGTGCTCCTTCCGCTCACAAAACTAAGAGTTCAGGTGCCCACTCCTCTTCCCTCAGATCAAGAGTCCAGACCCCCAGTCTTCCTCCCTCAGACCAGGAGTCCAGCCCCCCTGCCCCTCCTCCCTCAGACCAGGAGTCCAGACCCCCAGCCCCTCCTCCCTCAGACCAGGAGTCCAGACCCCCAGCCCTCCTCCCTCAGACCAGGAGTCCAGACCCCCAGCCCCTGCTCCCTCAGACCAGGAGTCCAGACCCCCAGCCCCTCCTCCCTCAGACCAGGAGTCCAGACCCCCCAGCCCCTGCTCCCTCAGACTCAGGAATCTGGCCCCATCTCATTCACCGTATCCAAAGCTGAGCTCAGTAACTCTTTTCCACATTGTTCTTGTCTCACTATCCCTTGATCATGGGGCAAAAGTCCTGGGCTTTGCTCTCAACACGTTTTTGTCTCTGATCTCATACCTGCCAATCATATGTCCTGTTTTTTCTGGACCTTGATCTTCTCACTCTTTTCCATCTCTTTTGGATGCCTGCTGCCCAGACCCCAACTTAGGTCTCATCCTCTATGTTTGGAGGGCTCATGAAGGAGCTGGTCTCACCCGCTCCAACCCGTCTTCCAGAGAGACAATTCCCAGCCCAGATCCAACCCCATCCTTTCCATCTTTGCATCTTCCCATCTTCCAGTTGCCCAGGATGAGTGTTCCTTAGCCTGGGTGACCACACTGAATTTGAACTGCAGCATGCCCACCTTTCCACGTCACCTCCCACCACCACCCGTTCCTTCCCTCCACCACTTCTTCTTCCCAGACCAGAGTTTGTGTCCTAAGCTTCCTGTGCTTTTCACTCCTGTGCATCTTCACACAAGCTTGAGGCCTGGCCTGCTGGGCCCTTGCTGACCCGATTCCTTCTCTGTGGTTCGCTGGGGGCTAAGAGCTGGGTTGCTCTTTCAGGAACAGAGGCGCCTGAGCCAGGAGCGGGACCGAGTGGAGAGTCTTCGCCAGAGACTCCGAGAGGCCCAGGGACAGCTTGACTCACAGCCAGAGGACCAGCGAGACCGGCTGCTGCAGGGAGTGCAGGAGGTGAGGGTCTCACCTCTCCGTGTCCAGGAGCCAGAAGTCCCGGCGTCTGTCCCCTCCTCCCGCTCCTAGGCATTCAGGCCCCAGCCTCCTGACCTTGCAGACTCCGGAGGCTAAGTTCTCAGCTTCCTCCTCCCTCACTGACAGGCATCCTGGCCACAGCCCACTACTCCCCTGGGTGTTATGAGTCCAGGCCTCCAGCCCTTTTGGGGTCACACCCACAGGTGAGAGAACAGCTGGACGCGGCCCAGCGAGCCTACGAGGATCTGGAGTTCCAGCAGCTGGAGTGGGAGAGCCGGAGGGAGGAGGAGGGTCGGGACAGCCCTGGGGCCCGGGCGCTGGATCCCAAGGTCCAGGAGCTGCAGGCTAGTGTGGCCCAGCACAAGGTGAGTTGGGCTGGTCTGGCCCCGCCTCCCTCACTCCACGTCTGCCCCTTGCTTGGTCTTCATTTCCGTCCCACGCCATTTTCTTTGGAACATATCAGTAGCCGACAGGTTGACTGAGCACATACTATGTGCTAGGTAGGCATGGTCCTAATCATTGGTATTTGCTCACTGAATGGTTACAACAATCCGAGAAGCAGTTTTTATTTCTTCCATTTTATAAAGCAAAGGTCAGGGTGCTCAAGTACTGTTTCCCAAGGTCGTGGCATCTGAAGGATCGGGCTGGGATTTAACCCATTCCGACCTCACCGGTGCACATAAAACCTAGCGCTTAGCAGTCCTTCCTGAGTGCACCACAGTCAAGGGCATGTTGTGCTCAGAAAGGCAACGTGTTTGACTCTACTTAACCCAAAGTTTCCCAAAGTTTTGGATTAGAAAGTTCTGCTGTGGGTCCCTTTTCCGACCTCTTTTTCTGTTGCTCTCTTTTCCCTTCCTCTGTCTCACATAGCTTCTCTCTGTCTCTGGGGGGTCTGTCTCAGTCCTTCTTTTCTGTGTCTCTTCAGGGTCATCTCTCTCTCTTTCTTGCTCTCATCAGTGACATTCTGGGTTTGTCTTCCTTTGTCTCTGTTTCTATATTGAACCCTCCATCCCCTTCAACGCACCCTAGGTCTGTTCTGGATACCCAAAAGGGAAGAAAGCAGGAGGCAGCTTATCTGGGGGTCCCCCCAACCTTTCCTGGCACTCAGATCCCAGACTCTCTGGTCCGGGATGGAGCAAACCCCTGGCTTGCTAGGGGGAACCTGGTTCTGAGGAGACAGGGGCTGGGAGCCAGCTGGGGCCCCCGGGTAGCCGTGTGACCCTGGGGGCCGCCCTGTAGCGCCGCATCCAGGTCTTGGAGGAGCAGCTCAAGTCCCTAGGGGAGCAGATGGCAGCCGAGAGCCGGGGACTGAGCCGGAAGAAGGAGGAGGCCCTTCAGGCCCTGACGCAGGTAGGCAGGTGACCCGCCCTACCATCCTCACTTCCCCCTGGGCATCCAGCGCCTCCCTTTACTCCTTTGCTGCTGGCATCAGGGATGTGTTGGGATGGATCATTCCCACCCAGACTGGAGTCCTGATGTCTTGTCCTGTCCTAGGAGCGGAGTCGACTGCTTGAGCTTAACTACCTTCAGGGAACCCCTGACGACTTCTCCGAACCCAACCAGGCCCTCACTAAGGTATGGGGTTTCATGCCCATCAGCCCCTCCTCCCTCAGACCCATCAGTTCAGGCCTCCAGGTACCTTTTCTCTGGGCTCTGGGATTCCCCTCCTATAACCCCTTTTTTGACCAGGGGTTCAGACCCCCAGTAGCCCTTCTGAGCAGTCTCTGCCTGCATTACTCACTTATGCCAGCAACTGGACACTAAGCTTACATTCCAGCTCTTTTGTGACCTTGAGCCTTCATTTTTCTGCCTGGGAAATGGGTGGGCACTGGAGGCAGAGGCCAGCGCAGATGGGAACTGGGGGCTCTGTCCTCCTTCAGCTCCCATCAACCTTCACCTGTCCCCTGCAGCTCCTGTTCACCCAGAAGACAGACCGCCAGTTGCTGGTGCTCCAGGACCCCTCCGCCCACGCGGCCGCCACCTCGTCCTGCCTCTTCTCGCTTCACAGCTCCCTGAAGGTGCCTCCCCGCTGCCTTGGTTTTCCATGCGGTCGATGCTTCTCCAGAACTTGGAGGGAGAGGGGAGCGTGATCAGGCGCTTTATTTTTATTAGGTTCTACCTGGATGATGATTCTTTTTCTTCTGCCTAAGACCCCACCCATCCCCCATGAAATGGGCATGTGTGCCCAGGAGTCCTGGCCCACAGCCCTTCCCCAGGAGCAGCGCGGCCCCTTGTTTCTTGATTATTCTTCCTGCCAGATGGATCACCTTAAACTGGGTGTCCCAACGTATTCATGGGTGAAGACATTCATTGAATGGGCGGCTACTAACTTTTAATGAACCCGAGTAGACAATGGCAGAGCCTGCACATTACACGGTAATGAATAATAGATGAAATTTTGTCTGTCATGTGGATCTGTAGTAAGTGCTTAGAAATTGGCAGCTTGCGTGCTCATTATATCATGTGTGTATATTTATTTATTTTATTTATTTATTTTAAAGTAAAGGTACAGGCAGGAATGAAGGAAAATAGGCAGGCAGGAAGAGAGAGGAGGAAGAAACGTTTATTTTATTTAGTTGTTGGTCTTGGTTGTTCTCTTTGGCCCCGGGATGTAAACTCTGGTCCTTGGGATGTGTGTGGACTGTGCCAGCTGGAAGCCGTGGACTTAACAGCTAAGCTACCAGAGTGCGCGCGTGCGTGCGTGTGTGTGTGTGTGTGTGTGTGTGTGTGTGTGTGTATGTATTTAAAGGAAAGGTACAGGCAGGAATGAAGGTGAGTAGGCAGGCAGGCAGGAAGAGAGAGGAGGAAGATTTTAATTTTATTTTTATTTACTTGTTCTTTACTTGTTCACATTGGTTGTTTACCTGCGGAGGACCCGATGCTTGAACCCAAGGGCCTGTGCTCCTTCGGAGGCAATTGAGCTAACTGTTGAGCCGCTCCAGCAGGGTGCACCTATTTTTAAAAAGAGTGTGTATTAACTACTAGTTGACTTTTTATTTTTTTAAGGAAATGTACAGGCAGAAATGAAGGCGAACAGGCAAGCAGGCAGGAAGAGAGAGGAGGAAGAAACATTTGTTTTATCTAATTGTTCATCTTGGTTGCTCCCTCCAGCCCTGGGTCTCAAACTTGAGTCCTTTGGATGTCTGTGGACTGTGTCCAGTGGCCTTATCTGCTCAGCTACCAGGGCGGGCCTGACTTCCATTTTCTTTTTTCCTTTCTTTTTCATTTTTTTTAAAGGAAAGGGGAAGGCAGAGAGGCAGACAAGAAGAGAGAGGCAGAAGAAACACTTCATTTATTTTATTTAGTTGTTCACATTGATTGTCGTCTTCCCCCAGCCCCGGGTCTTGAACCCGGGACCTTGGGATGCATGTGGGCCTGCTCCCAGGTGAGCTGGACCGCTAGGCCACCAGGGTGCACCCTGACTGGCTTATTTTCTAACTTAACTTTCTGTCATGGCGATTGCTGCCCACTGGTAGATTTAGGGTTGTGCATCATTTTTAAAGCCTCCAGTACACTAGTAATGACAACTCACGTTTGTTCGGTCCTTACAGTGCGCCAGGCCCTGTTTTAAATGCTTCTTGTAGATTCGCTCGTTCACTTTCGGCAGCATCTCTGCGTTCTCTCCCCATTTTATAGATGAAAACACTAAGGCAAGGAGCGGGCGTTACTTAACTCGCCCCCTAGGTGGCAGCTGTGGGATGCGAACCAGGCGCTGTGTTTTCAGAGCTGGGCTCTTCACCCCTCTGTGGTGACACATTTCTCCACGGTGTCACTGGATTATATTCCCTAACAGAATGTACAGCATATTACATTATTTTCCATTTGTGCATGTTCACGATATTATCATTCGCAGCAAGCATTCTGAGAGTTTAATGGGGGCCAGGGTCTGCTCGCAGCTCTCTGTGACTTTCAACCGTATAGAGCTGCTGTTATTTGCAGGTAATTGGAGGTGGGAAAGTCAAATATTGGTCATTTGACATGGAGCCACCTAAAATATATACATTTACGTAAATATCCACCCACATATAATTATAAATTGCATATATAAAAATAGTACTCACGATGGCATGTATTTATGAATTATATGTGTAATGCACTTGCGTGTATATAGGGATATATAGAAAATGGGTGCTTTCATTTTTGCTCAGAAGAGCCTCAAAAGCGGGTCTTGTGATTATCTGCGTCAGGGGTCAGCAGGTCTACCGTCCTCGCTGGTTTCCCAGAAAGTGTAATAAAGGAGGCGTGTCCGCTGTTGCCAGGCACCCCGGTCACAGCACATAGGACCCTCATAATAGAGGGCATAGCTGTACTAACTTGGTAGGAAGCCCTGTCCGTTCCTTCTCAGCTGTCCTTGAATTATTGGCTGCTGTGGACATGGAGCTTCTCAGGACAGGCAGGCCCTGTACCCACTATGGGGACCTCAGACCCTCTTTGCAGCTGGTTGTCACCCGGGCAGCCCAGCTCTGGCCCCTGCACAGCACACGTTGCCGGACCAGGCACTGGACTGCGTGCTTTGCACAAGGTCACTCATTTAATCTCGCATTGAGCTAGCAAGGCGCTGAGACGTCACCCACTTTGCAGAGGGGAACCTAACCTAGGAAGAGAAAGGGCTTGTCCAAGTCACACGCCTCCTAAGTGGCAGTGCTAGGCCTGAGCCAAGTCTGCCTGTCCCCAGGGTCTGTGCCTTTCGGAAGACAAGGGTTTCTCAGGAATCTACACAATCTAAGTGGGCGCTGTGGTTAGCGGTGGACCAGAGGGTGTTCAGGGAGGATTTATAGACCCAGCCAGAGGAACACAGCCAAGAGGACACATGAACAGGTGAATTAACCAATTCCTCCTGCACCTTCCTCTCTCTCCCTCCACGTTCTGTGAATTCCCTCTCAGATCCCCCCTTTTTCCAGATCACGCGATGCCCAGGAGTTTCGACTCTGCTTGGGTTCAGACACCCGGCCTGTTCCTTTTTAGCTCTCTGAACTTGGACACAACTTTCTGCCTCAGTTTACTTATCTGTAAAATGGGTACAAGACAGCACCCATTGGATGGTGCCTGGCACATAATAGGTGCTCAGTAAACTGATTATAATGACAGCTAGTCATATTATAGTTATTATCAACCTCTTTCACACACCATGGTCCTCATCTCTGTTTGTGACTATACCACCCCTCTCACTGAGATCTCCATCTTACTTTTTGTCTCTGTACAACCTATTCCCAACACAACGGCCAGAGTCATCTTCATTCCTCCTATTTCAATTCTCACCAAAAGCTTCCCAGGGCCCCCTTGGCTCCCTCACTGTGGCCTGTAAATCCTGACATGATCTCACCACTCTCCCACATACCCACTCTGCTCAGCTGCAGGAGCATGGACCTAACAGCTCCCCACACTCATTCCTGCCTCAGGGCCTTTGCACTTGCTGACCCTTCCATCTGGAATACCCTTCCCCGAAGTCTTTCCCAACCAGCTCTTATTCTGGGTCAGTGTCCAGAAGGCAGGACCCTGGTCTTCCAGTCTCTTTGCTCACAGCAATTTCTGAGGATACACTTATTCGTTTGATCAGACCTGGCACCATGAACACCGTGCAGACATCTTCACTCTTGCTTCCTCCTTGCTGGGCGTGTGGACTGAAAGAAGGAGCGCGAAGCAGCACAGGAATCCGACTGGGATTCCTCTCTGCTAAGTGGAGTGAAGCGGTCTCATTCGCAGGGTTCTGGAAGCTTCCGTGGGTCTGCAGAGTGCCAGGTACACTCTCAGTTGCGCGACAAGCACTTCGTAAACACCAGCGGTCACTGTGGTTTAAACATCTGTATTAAGAATGACGTACATATAGAAAATCACATCAAACACACAGGCTGCAGCATGATATGGGACACTTTAGAACGTGCCGCTGTGTCAGGAGATAGAACTGACAGCCGCTCAAGAAGCCACGCATGCCCCTCAGTGACAGCCTCCCTGCCCCCAGGGACAACCGCTAGCCTGGATTTTTTTTAACGGACAGGTGCAGGCAGGAATGAAGGCGAGTAGGCAGGCAGGAAGAGAGAGGAGGAAGAAGCGCTTTATTTGATTTTTATTTAGTTCACACTGGCTGCTCCCCTCCTGGATCTGGGACTTGAACTCAGGGGTGTGTGGCCTGCTCTTCTTTGGAGGTGATAACTACTGGGGAGGAGGGAAGGAAGAAAGAAAAGGAAGGGAGGAAGGAAGGAAGGGAGGGAGGAAAGGAAAAAGAAAGGAGCATATTTTAATTTAGTTAGTTTATTTTGGTTTCCCCAGTCCTGGATCCAGAACCCAGGTCCTGGTCTTTACATGGTCTGCACCCCAGCATCTCAGCCATCTGAGCCAGAAGGGTGCACCCTTTCTTGAATTTCTTTAACGCTCTTTTTTATTAAGTGTCTATCCGTAAACAGTAGTTTAATCTTACCTTTATGTGTCTGTGCTATATGTGTGTCTCTCTTTTTAAAGCATCTTATTTTATTTCTATTTCATTTTTCACACTGGTGGTTTCCTCCAGTAGTATGTGGCCTGTGATCCTTCAGAGGCAATTGACCTAACCGCTGCTCCACCAGGGCATGCCCCTTGTGTGTGTATCCTTTATGTCTCCTTTAATTCAAAAATTTCCTCTTGATTTCTTTTTTTTTTTGTCCCCCTTGAAATTTCCTTGGCCAGATGGTGTTTCTGCAGTTTCCCCGGCAGGGCTTGCTGGGGCATGTGGTCACCTTGTTTTTGTCCCCTATTGATTCCCGTCGAGCTGGATGTAGATGTCGAGTCTGTTGCTTTTGGTGGTGTCAGTGCCTCGGTGCTTGGATTCATTGGCGGTTGCTGGCGGTGAACTCCAGTTCTGTCTTTCCCTTTTCATTCATGCATTGAAATACTCTATAAAGCGGGACTTGCCTTCATTTATTGGTTAGTTACCCAAGGGTATTATCATTAGTACTTTAAAAAAAGTAATTTCATTGAAGGGACGTGACACCCTAACATTATAGAGGCTTAAGTCATACATCATGATAAATTAGCATCCGTGTAATAAAGGAGGTTTGATGTGCCCCGGTGGAGCAGCGTTAGGGTCAGTTGCCTCTGAAGGACACAGAACACAGCCCCCTAGGTTGGAGTCCTGGGTCTGGTGGAGAAACAACCAGTGTGAGCAACTAAAATGGAAGGAAAACTTGAAAAGCTTCTTCCTCCTCTCTCTGCTTGTCTGCCTATCGCCTTCATTCCTGACTATACCCTTCCTTTAAAAAAAAAAAGTATGTATATTTATATATATGGTAAGTTTATCGTCACCAGTCCAGATCTGCCTTCACCATCAAATTGACACCTTTCAGGTGTGCCCTGGTGACCTAGACGTCTGGTACACCCTGGGTGCAATCCAGACCCAAGGGCCTGGAGGAGCAACTAAAAACAGATAAAGCCCTTCCTCCTCTCTTCTTCCCTGCCTGCCTATTTGCCTTATTCCTGCCTAAACCTTTCCTTTAAAAAAGATGGCATCTTTCATTCAATTTGCCTGCCTCCCTCCCACTTCTCAGGCAGACACTCATTTGATTTTTATAGACTAAATGTCTGCTTTTGTTTCATTTAGCTCAGATGTTTGCTTGGTTTCTCTCTATAGCATAGCAGTGAAATCATGCGGTCTTTCTTTTTTCTTCTGGCTTCTCCCATGAAGCTCCACTCCCTCTAGGTCCATCCATGCTGCAGACGGCAGCATTTCACCTTTCCTGAATTATTACGGTGAACGCACGAATTAAATAGAGCTGATAAGCTATGGTTTGTGGCAATGAGTATACTTGTTGGAGTTCAGATTATACAGCTTATTTTTCTTTTTTCAAAAGGGAAAGGTGCAGCCTTTCGATAGGAGGAAGAAGCATTTATTTATCCTATTTAATTGCACATCTTGGCTGCTCTCCCTGATCTGGGACTTGAACCTGGGTCCTTGGGATGTATGTGGACTGTGCTCAGCCGGAGGCAATTGACCAAACCATTATTCCACCAGGGCACCTCTGGCTGGTTTTTCTTCTTCTTTGTTATCCTTGCAGAGCTGTTGCAGTATTTTCTTTACAAGAAATTTCAGTTTTCTTTCTGTAGTACTCTCAGTGATGTTCAGGCTAACTTTTTATTTTGAAATAATGTAAGACTTTAAGAAATAATAGAAAGAATGTCTATATACCTGTCATCCAGATTCCAGAATTAATATCCTTTTTTTTTTAAGAAGTACAATTTTTTATTTTTTATTTAGTTGTTTGCATTGTTTGTTCCCTCTGGTCTGGGTCTTGAACCCTGGGCCTTGGCTGTATGTGGACTGCTCCCAGGTGTGCTACACCCCTAGGCCACCAGGGTGCACCCCGAAATCAGTAGCTTACCACATTTGATATTTTGTGTTATTCTCTGTGTATACACACACACACACACACACACATACACACACACTCATGGTCTGTTATTCTTTTCTGAAGCCTGAGTCCCCTTTACTCTTAAACACTTTTGCGCTTGTCACTTAAGGTCAAGGCCATTCTCTTCTGTAAGCACAGTGCAGGGGCGAACTCACGACACCAGCATTGAGACAATTCTATCATATTCATTTGATTCTAAGCTGCCATCGATTCTAGGTCGCACCCCAATTTCTCAAGAGCTTTTCGTGAAATAATAAACATGAAACATAAAAATAAATGTTCAAAAAAATAAGTAGCAGTCCAAAATAATTAAACATGAGAAGTAACAAGGAATGAAGAATTAATTTATTAAAAATCTTAAGTGCATAATAAGGGCTTAATAAAATTAACACAGTTTTCAGGGATCTGTTGTACTTTGCAATGATCTTTTCAGGTAAAACTTAGCCACCTTCGAGTGTCAACTGCACTGATTTTCGGGGACATTAAAATGGAAAAAGATGCACGGCTCAGAATCGAATACATACAACATGACAATCCACAGATTTTAGTAATAGTTCTGTTCTACTCCAGCCCAAAAGAAAAAAAAAATTGTTTCTGGTCCAGGAACGCAAGTTACATTGAGTTGTCATGTTCGATTTTTAAAACCGCTAACGCGCCCCTTGTTCAAAGTTCCGAGAAGGGTTTTCAGAGGAGAGAGCGTGTTTCACCCACTCCGTTTACCTCCCGGGCGGCCAGTGCTCTGTGTTGATACGCCCGCGTGTGTGCCTGCGTGTGTTCTCTTTACGTCTCTTTACGCCTCTGTGCGCTGTCCTGCATGTGACCTTGTCGTGCATTCTTTTCTGCTTGGATGCGGAGAGCTGCCCCCTGCCATGTGGCGGACTTTTCCTTGCTGTAGATGATCTTTCTCAAGGGCACACAGGTGACCTCCAGGCTTTTCAGGGAATAACCTTGAACTCAGCTCATTTTACACGTGGAGGAGCTTGTAGAATCCTCGAAGTGGAAGCTGGGCTCAAGGGTTTATGCAACTCGTCACTTTGATGAAAAAAAAAAAAGCCTCCATACACGTGTTCCAGCAGAACTCCCCAGCGCTGGGGTGAGGGGTTCTGTTTCCCGTGTCCCGGCCAACACCGGGGCAGCGGCAGCAGAGAGAGTGGCGGGGAGGGGTGTGTGCAGGGGGGACTCACCACGAGGGCAGGAGCAGCAGGGCCTGAGGAACCTTCTCTTTGAGGAACCTTCTCTTCTCTTGAGGAACCCACCCTTTCCTGTGGGTTCAGGCTGTTCTGATATAGATATAGATAGATGAATAGATGGATGGATGGGTGGATAGATAGAAAGATAGAAAGGAGAGGTGCAGGCAGGGATGAAGGTGAGCAGAGACAAGAAGAGAGGAAGAAGAAACCCTTCATTTTTTTATTTAGTTGTTTATCTCAGTTGCTCTCACTGATCCTGGGACATGAACCTGGGATCTTGGGATGTATGTGGACTGTGCCCAAACCCTACTGCATCACGATACGCAATTTTTTTTCCAATTTTGTTTTTATTGCAATAACTTTGTTTTGCAAATTAAAATAAATTCCTATATGTCAACACACCCTGCCCTCCACCACATCACCAAGTGTTCGTCCCCATTGTCCCGTGGGCTCCACCACCATTTGTCCCCCTGCCCCCATTCCCTATTGGTCATCTCAGTTCTGTCGCAAATGTTTCAGGGTTGGTTGTGTTTCATCTGTTCCTTTGTTTTGTCTACTCACATTCCACCTGTGAGGGAGGTCATCTGGTCTCTGTCTTTCTTCTTTTGACTTATTGCACTTAACACAGTCCCCTCTAGTTCCATCCATGTTGAATCAAATGACAGGGTTTCATCTCTTAAGGGCTGTGTAGTGTTCCATTGTCTGTATGCACCACAGCTTCTTTATCCATTCATCTGAAGTGGGGTACTTAGGTAGTTTCCAGTTCTCAGCTATTGTGCCGGCTTCTTGTTTTTAAAATAGTGCCCTCGAGATAGAATTCTCACGCCATTATCCACCCCCTTAAAAGTATGGATTCAGTGTATTTTAATGTACTTACAGAGCTGCGCAGGTGTCCCCTATTTATCACCCCAAAGAAACTCCCTTAGCATCACTCCTCTACCCCGCCCCCTCCACTGATCTCCCTGCCTCTGGATCTGCCTGTTCTGGAAGTCCCCTATAGACGGGGTCATCCTGCTGTGCCCTCCGTGATGGGCTTTCCTTCAGCATCCTGTTTCCTGTACTTTATGGTCAGTGCCAGTAAGATGATGCTTTTTCTTGGCCATCCTCTGACTTACCGTTGAGACTGAGCAGCTTCTGTGTTTTCAGGGATCCATCGGCCTCCAGAGGACTGGAAGCCTGACCCGGAAGAGGGGAGAGAGAGCGAGCCAGAGGGGATCCCCCCGACCTCTGTCCCTCCATTGTACTGGTGAGGACCTTCCCTGACACGTTTGGCAGCAGGGGATGGTGGGCTGGATGCCTGCAGGGGAGGTGGAGGGACCTGGAAAAGGGAGAATTCATCTTCTAGTCCCATTTCTTCTCCCCCAGGACCCCAGGAGCCCTCAGCTCTCCCACCAGCCACAGGGGACTCCGGAAGGCACCCTCTCTACCAGCTGCTGAACTGTGGTCCTGGGAACAGGTGAGGAATCAGGAGAAGGCGGGGGCTGGGGAGAAGATGCTGGACCATGATCACCTATCCTGATCTCTTCCGTCCTAGTTGTGGGATCGTCCACCCAGACATTGCCCGCATGGAACGGCTCCTGCAGCAGGCGGTGGCGGAGAGGGAGAGGCTGCTCAAGGCCAGGGTGAGACCTCAGGCCTCCTCCCTCAGACAGGAGTCCAGACCCCCAACCCCTCCCCCCTCAGATCAGGAGTCCAGACCCCCATCCTCCTCCCTCAGACCAGGAGTCCAGACCCCCAGCCCCTCCTCCCTCAGACCAGGAGTCCAGACCCCCAGTCCTCCTCCCACAGACCAGGAGTCCAGACCCCCGGCCCCTCCCCCCTCAGACCAGGAGTCCAGACCCC